>JAGFNQ010007187.1:239689-304229 GCA_024364735.1 Boesenbergia rotunda | reverse complement strand
GAGTTATCCATTTTGAATTTCTTTATTAGCTCCTTAGCATATTTGGATTGATGGACATAATTTTCATCCCTAGTTTGCTTAATTTGTAACCCTAGAAAGAAGTTGAGCTTGTTGGATCGATAGAATACGATAGAGGGGGGGGGGTGAATATCGTAAAACCGTTTCGGATTATAAGATAGAGAATACACAGCGGAAATTAAAACAACAAATGCGAACACAAGGTTTTTTACTTGGTTCGGAGTCACGGTCGGCTCCTACTCCAAGGCCCACGGTCCTTGACCATTTACTGCAGGTAATTCTATAATGCGCAAAGTTTTATAGAAAGTTGTACAGTAGTATTGCAGTAAAAACAAAAATCTAACTCTTCGTTACCGACGCCCGGTGTGGCTTGTTCTTTGGTACGTAGGGTCGTCGTCGGCGCTAGGACCTTGAGATCAGAAGTTTCCGGAGCAGAGCGCTTGAGCGAAGAGTATTGTGGCGTTGAAAAAATGTATTTTGAAGCCTTGGGGGTCAAGCCCCTTTTATAGTGCACCTGGGGGCGCTCGGGACGCTGGGGGCGCCCTCCACGTGTCTCTCGATCCGTAAACCTTCATCCGGAACTCGGTCAGCCCGGTCAGCCCTTATCCCTCCAGGATCGGGCTCGAGGTTTGACGGGGGCGCCCGGGACACAGAGGGCGCCCTGCTTGACTTGGTCTTGCTGGCTTCTCGGCTAACTTCAATCCAATTGCTTCGTTGGCTTGGACCCAGGGCGCCCGAGGCATCCGGGGCACCCGGGACCATGGGGGCGCCCAGGAGCTTGGGGGCGCCTGGCCCAGTGAGCTTCCGAAGCGTTTTCTTGCTCAACTCATGTTTGGCTTTGACCTTGGGCGCCCGGGACTTCCCGGGTGCCTGACCCAGCTGCTGCCTCTCTCCTTTGGGGTGTTCTGAGCTACAGAAACTCGTTCCTTCGGTCCTACATCCAGGGTTAGTACCAAACAAAATAAAGTAAGAATGTTAGTGAATTTTACAGTCGTAGTTGTCTTGGTTCTGACTTTGGGTCTCCTAAATGGAAACCTAGGTCGAACCGACGCCTATTGTTCCCTCGACGGGGAACGCGTCCTCACCTACTCCTCTCAGGAGAGTTTACCTTTTCCAATCGGCTCCTCCGGTTGGACTTTTGCCCAGCAGTCCTTCGCCAGGTACCTAGCAGCCCTTCGCCAGGTCTTGGGTACCAAGCAATCCTTCGCCCGGTGCCTAGCACTCCTTCGTTAGGGCTTCGGTACCAAGCAGTCCTTCGCCTAGTACCTAGCAGTCCTTCACCAGGTCTTCGACTCCTAGCAACCCTTCGCTAGGTGCCCAGCAGTCCTTCGCTAGGTGCCTAGTAGTCCTTCGCTAGGACTTCTTTATTTCCTGGCAGTCCTTCGCCAGGTGCCTAGCAGCCCTTCGCTAGGACTTTGTACCTGGCAGTCCTTCGCCAGGTGCCTAGCAGCCCTTTGCTAGGACTTTGTTTCCTGCACACTTAATGAGCACATTAGATAACAAACAATACTTAACTTTGAATCCTTTGCCAATATCAAAATAAGGTTCGATATGGTGCTTCCTGCACCAACAGAGCTCACCAACTAAGCTCATTTCGAATTCGTTTTCCATTATTTTTACAAATTCTTTTAAGAAATTTGAGTTGGTGGATCCAAAAATTATATCGTCAACGTAAATTTAGGCCATAAAGATTTCTTTTTCTAAGGTCTTAATAAATAGAATTGAGTCAATTTATCCTTGTTTAAATTCTTTAGAAATGAGGTAGGTTGATAGACGTTCATACCAAGCCCTAGGTGCTTGTTTTAGTCCATACAGTGCTTTATTGAGTTTGTAAACATGGTCAGGTTTTTCTAAGTCCTCAAAACCGGGGGGTTGTCCTACATAGACTTCTTTCTTAATAAATCCATTTAGAAAAGCTAACTTTACATCCATTTGGTAGAGTTTAAATCCTTTATGGGATGCAAAGGCTAACAACATCCTAATGGATTCAAGTCTGACTACTGGGGCATAGGTTTCGTCATAGTCTAACCCTTCGACTTGACTGAAGCCTTTGGCTACTAAGCGGGCTTTATTTCTAACTATCTCTCCTTGGTCATTTAGCTTATTCCTAAAAACCCACTTAGTGTCAATAAAGGATTTGCCCTCAGGTTTAGGTACTAGTTCCCAGACTTGGTTCCTTTCAAACTGGGCTAACTCTTCTTGCATTGCTATGATCCAATCAGGATCAGGTAAGGCTTCCTCTATAGTCTTAGGTTCAATTTTCGAAATCAGTACAATCTGACTAAGATTTCTATAGGAAGACCTAGTTCTAACTCCTAAGGTTGGATCACCCATAATTTGATCAGTTGGGTGGCTAAGTCTGGGTTTCTTGGTTTTTCTAGAACTTGGTTCAGCCTCAGGTCCGGCTGGATGATTCGGTTCAGTATTTGGTTCAATTGACTCAATAGTTGGTTCAATAGTTAGTTCACTTAGGGGTTCAATTAATGGTTCAACAATTTGTTCATTATCTTAGTGATCAATATTTGATGAATTTAAATCAGGATTATCAGATTTTGAATTAATTTCCTCATCAAATATTAGATTTGTTGTTTCCTCAATTTTGTTAGTTTGTTTGTTGTAAACCCTATAGGTCCTACTTGTTGTTGAATATCCTAAGAAGACCCCTAGGGTTGAATTAGACTGGAATTTACCTAGATAGTCCTTGGTGTTTAGGATATGGACTTTGCACCCAAAGACCCTTAGGTAATGTAGGTTTGGAAGTCTATGGTAGTATAATTCATAGGGAGTTTTATTATGTCGTTTGTTAATTAGGACCCTATTTTGGATATAGCAAGCCGTACTAATTGCTTCTGCCCAAAATTGGTTAGCTAGGTTGAATTCATTGAGCATAGCCCTAGCGGCTTCCTGTAGGGTTCTATTTTTCCGTTCTACTATCCCATTTTGCTGGGGGGTTCTAGGACACGAAAATTCGTGTATATACCCGTTTATTTTACAAAATTCCTCGAATCGTTGATTCTCAAACTCTCCCCCATGATCACTCCTAAGTCTTTTGATTTTGGTATCGTTTTGATTTTCGATTAACTTACAAAAATCAATAAATAGGTTTAGGGTTTCATCTTTAGTTTTTAGGAATCTAACCCAGGTAAACCTAGAGTAATCATCGATAATTACTAAGCAGTATCGGTTTCCGCTTAGTGACTTGGCTCTATGTGAATCAAATAGGTCAAGGTGTAGGAGCTCAAGTGTGGTTTGAGTTAGGTGAATGAATTTGTTTGTGATTAGACCTGGTTTGTTTACCTTGGTTGCATGATTCACATATTATGTTTTCATGGTTCTTGATTTTAGGTATTCCTTTAATTAGGCCAAGTTGGGTGATTTTTGAGATTAATCTTAGATTAGTGTGACCTAATCTCCTATGCCAGAGGTTTGATTCTTCTAACCGAGTTAATTAGCATTTAGGTATTAAGGGTAGGTTTATAATGTAAACATTATTTCTCCTAGTGCCCTTAAGCATGATTTCTGAGTCTTGCAAGTTTCTAATCAAGCAGTTAGAGTTGGTAATGGTAACTACATAGCCAGTATCACATAATTGACTTATACTAAGCAAGTTAAATTTAAAATTTTCAACCAAAAGTACCTTTTTAATAACAAAATCAGATTTGAGTTCAATGTTACCTGACCCAATGACTTTGAGTGTAGCATTGTTGCCAAATGTTACCTGACCTAATGTTACCTGAGCCTAGGTTCTTGAACTTGAGTTTGGTGAATTTTAATTTGTCCCCAGTCATGTGTCTGGAGCACCCGCTATCCAACATCCATTGGTCCAAATCTTTATGTTCCTACACATAAAGAGTTTGTTGATTTGGATCCAATTAGAATCAAGGATAGCCTAAATTGATTTTCACAACCTAGTATGTCTCACCCAATATAGATTTATCAATCACGTTAACCTTATGGGTTTTTGTGAGATAGTTTTTAATAGAAGTACAAATTTTATTTTAAAAAATCATGATTAATTTTGAAAAGTTAAATTAATTTTGAAAAACCAGTTAATTATGTTTATAAATTTATTTTTGAAAATAGTGGTTGAATCTAAGGTTAATTGAAATTTGTGTTAGATTCAAATCGTCAATAGTAAAGTGAATTTGGTTTTCAATAATCAGCTTCCAGGTCTTGGCGAGGCACTTGGCCTTCTTTGGCCGTAGCCTTATTGGATCATCAACCCTTTCCTTGACAAAGCCTTTTATTGAATATCCATTTTTAAGTTACTCCTTGAAAGTTTTTGGTGTAACTAGTTTGGGTCTTGGATCGGTAGCTTCGGCTAGTTCCGCCAAAATGGCTTCCCTAACGTACTATCATCTCACCTCCACCCAATACTATGTTATTCAAATTTCAATTAATCGGTTTAGTCCTTAATCTAACCAGTCCTAGATCTAAGCATGGTAAATTGCAGAAAGTAAATAAACAAGCAATCATGCAATTTTACAGTAAGAAAAGGAATTTATTTAACTATAAAAATAGTTTTTAATTTGGCTCCCCCGGACTAAAGCCACGGTAATGATTAGGCAAGATATGAATCTTGTCCTTATGGATCCAATACTGGTTTGGTCCAGTTTGGTTGTTCAGGCAAAGTTTGGGTACCCATGACTGAACTTTGGGTCTTAACTAATTCAGTACAACATAATATGACCTTTGTCTAGCCTTGGTTCGATACCCTAACCCGGATCGATTTAGAACGAACTTCTATTTTCCAAGGATCATGTCAAGACCCTTGGAACCCGAAGTGAATCATTCCAAAGTTGCTCTTAGGTCCTTGACTTGAGTTTTCAAGAAGGAATTCTCATTCTCAAGTTTTTCAACTTGAGTAGAGGTCCCTTCTTGAACCTCCTCAGTTAAGGATCTAAAGTCAGCTCCCTCTTTCAGGAGTTTTACCTCTTGTCGGAGAGACTCGACTCGAAGTTTGGCTTTCGCCAAGTTACTAGAAAGGTATGCGATTAATTCAGCTAATTCAGATTTTGAATAACCACTTCCAGTGATTTTGCCGTCTTCCGAAATGGTGAGCTTTCCGTCGTCATCCGGTTCTGATTCTGATCTGGTGTCGATGTCTTCGGAAGCAGTCAGGGTGAGTAGGTTTGATTGTGGAGCCTCTTCTTCTTCTTCGGATGAAGACTCGTCCCAGGTTGCTTGAAGGGCCTTCTTCCTTCTTGTCTTCTTGGCTTCTTTCAGATTAGGGCACTCCGATTTGAAGTGTCCCTTCTTATTGCATTCGAAGCAGGTCACACTTGACATGTTCTTGGATGGTTCGGCCGGATCCTCCTTCTTTCGGCTGGCTTTTCTTCTGTTGGACTGGTTCTTCAATTCCTTGTAGTAGTTCCGGGCAAGTCGAACCAGCTTGGGTCGATCCCGTTCGCTGTCTTCTGAGTCTGAGTCAGACTCGGGTGCAGGTTGAGGCTTCTTCTTGACCATCTTTCCTGTTTTGCCTGCAACAAAAGCAATGCCTTTCTCGGCCAAGGTGCAGTTAGTCTGCTCATGTAATTCAAGTTCAGAAAATAACTCATCTAATTTTATTTTGGAAAGATCCCTTGAAACTTTGTCCGCATCTACCATAGATGCCCACAAAGTATTTCTCGGGAAAGCATTAAGAGTATACCTGATCAGGTCACGGTTTTCTACCTTATGACTGATTGTATGTAGACCGTTCATCAACTCCTGGATTCTGGCGTGGAGCTGGGCTGCTGACTCGCCGTCGTTCATTTTAATCGTGTACAGCTTGTTCAGTAGTAGGTCCCTTTTACTGATTCGGGTGTCGGAGGTTCCTTTGTGCAATTCGATTAACTTACCCCATAGTTCCTTTGCACTGTTGAATGGTCCCACCCGGTTCAGCTCTTCTTTGGTTAGACCACATTGGAGTGTTTGGGTAGCTTTAGCATCAGCCTCGATCTTTCTTTTTAGCGAGGTGTCCTATTCGGTGTAAGGTTGTGGCACTCCTTCAGCATTTTTTAGGATTTCCAAACCAGATTGGATAATTATCCACATGTCCACTTGAGTTTTCATGTGGACTTCCATCCGACTCTTCCAGTAGGAGAAATCCTCCCCACTGAAGAGTGGTGGTCTGGCTGTACTGAAACCCTCTTGCATGACCATTTAGAGATTCTGAAATAATAACAACGAAAAAAAACTGTCCTAAGACTTGGTCTTGGATTAGTAGTGCAGGAATAAGATCTTTAAAAGAAATTATCGAGTGGTGTTGCACCAACCTCGATTAACGATAAAAACTTCGATCGAAAAAAAATTGAAAACTTCGTAAAAATCCGAAAAATTCCCAAATTGGTGGTTGCACCAAATTTGAGCTACCCCGCTCTGATACCACTTGTTGGATCGAGAAACACGATAGAGGGGGGGGTGAATATCGTGAAAACTTTTTCGGATAAGACTTAAGAGAAAATACGCAGCGGAATTAAAAACAAACACGAGGAACACAAGTATTTTTTACTTGGTTCGGAGTCGCGGTCGGCTCCTACTCCAAGGCCCACGGTCCTTGACCGTTTACTGCGGGCAATTCTATAATAGCGCAAAGATTTACAGAATTTTGATACAATAATAGTGCAGTAAATAAACTAATACACTTTTCGTTACCGACGCCCGGTGTGGATCACACTTCGGAGCAGAGGGTCGTCGTCGGCGCTGGAATGTCGAGATAGGAGTTTGCCGGAGCAGAGCGCTTGAACGAAAATCGTAGAGGCGTTGGAAAGTTGTGTTCTTGAAGCCTAGGGGTCGAGCCCCTTTTATAGTGCTCCTGGGGGCGCCTATTTCGCCGAGGGTGCCTGACACGTGCCTTCAGATTGGAGAAACTTCATCCGCAGCTCGGTCAGCGCTTATCCCTTCCGAATCGGCCTCTGGAGCTGACTGGGGCGCCCGGGACCTCCCGGGCACCCAGCTTGACCTGGTCCGCTGACTTCGTGGCTGATTTTGCTTCGACTCGTCTTTGGCTTTGACCTTGGGCGCCCGGGACCTCCCAGGCGCCTAGCTCAATGTTGATTCGAAGTGATTCTTGCTCAACTGCTTGTTTGGCTTTGACCTTGGGCGCCCGGGACCTCCCGGGCGCCTAGCCCAGCTGCATGCCCCTCTCCTTTGGGGCATTCTGAGCCGCAGAAACTCACTCCTTCGGTCCCTGCATCCAAGGTTAGTTCCACAACAAATAAGGCAAGAATATTAGTCTATTTTTACAGCCGTAGCTGTCTTGGTTCTGACTTCGAGTCTCCCAAATGGAACCCTAGGTCGAACCGACGCCTACTGTTCCCTCGACGGGGAACGCGTCCTCACCTACTCCTCTCAGGAGAATTTGCCTTTTGCCAACCGGCTCCTCCGGTTGGACTTTTTCCCAATCAACCTGACCAGGTCTTCGTGCCCAGTCCTCGACCAGGACTTCGTGCCCACCTTCCGAGCAGGTCTTCGGTGCCCAGCCCCTTGCTAGGACTTTGTGCCCAGTCCTCAACCAGGACTTAGTGCCCACCTTCCAAACAGGTCTTCGGTGCCTAGTCCCTTGCCAGGACTTCGTGCCCAGTTCTCGACCAGGACTTAGTGCCTAGTGTGCCTAGGGCTTCTTTCCTGCACACTTAGTATACACATTAGATAACAATAACATCTTAACTCTTGAACCCTTTGCCATTATCAAAACCCAGGTTTGACTTAGGTGCTACCTGCACCAACACTATACAATGGTGAGCTATGCTATATCTACATACTCATACCCATACCAATGCTATACAGAATCATATAACAAACCCCGAGACTGTATAGAAAGGAAATTTAGATCATATCTAAGGTCAAGCATAAGTATCAAGCAGGATAGCAAAACGATAGCAGATAAAGGTAAATATCAACCTACTGCATAAGTAACAAATAACTATGCATAAAAGGTAAAGTAGATCTAAAGAATACAAGCAAGAAGTACCTGCCTCTAAATAAGTGAAGTCCGTATCAAATGAGATAGAACCACCTGCCAATAATCCGATCAAGCCCTTGTATCAAGGATACATTTAATTAGCTATTACACAGATATGTTAGCTAACTAATAATTCCCTAAACCAGACTAGGGTTAATCTAGTCATTTCTTTTCATTTAATTACGTCAAATTAAATGATTAACCTACGTTGGGTTGGAATTAGGTTTCGAATTTAGGCTTTATTTAAGTTTAATCTAGGTGGTCAACTCAATTGTGATCTACCACCTAATCCAACTCACAATTCATCACCGAATCAAACACCGAATTACCATAGATCAAGGGTGGGATTTACCCCAAGATATGCTAACTCGATCCACACAGAATTAAGCTCTCACAAGCAGAACTAGGTATAGAAGCTTACCCCCACAGAGGCAATCTATCTCACAACTTCAAACCATTGATCTGAAATCCAAATTAAACCAACATCATCCTTAATAAAATAGTACTTCAATCCTCCAGCCACAACTCATTAATCAATCCAAGAGTTAACCTCACGGTAGGGTATCAAAATTGCAATGACAATTACATGAATTCAATACCTAGTGAACAAATCATGATCTTAGCCACACAATTCACTAAACAAACCCATAACCAAATCAAATTGGCTAGAGAGCACCCTTACCTGGATTCTGCCGAACACCATAAGCTCTAAAACCAGAACCTCGCAGCAAGCTTCAAATTGCTTAGAAACCAAAAACTAAATTCCAAAAATCAACTGGAACAAATCTGACTAATTTGAGGTATTTGATGCTAGTTTTTGGAGACTACAGAACCAATCCACAACACAACTCACCTGAGGATGCGCCGGAGTAGTTCCCTTGCACAGATTAGATATGATCCGAGCTGAGGCGCTGGAATTCCCTCGCGAAGTGAAATCCATCAGTATCAGCAGTTGCAAACAACCTTACACTACCCTAATCCAATCTCCCTGACCTCGTGACAAGGGAAATCTGAGGAAGGGGAACATGAAGGCAGTGATGGGAGGAAGAAAGTAAATCCACTCTATAGTTCCTTACCCTCGTGATGCTGGTGGCAACGAATCGAGGTTGCCCGCCTCCAATGACCCACGATGAGGAGTTCTAAGTCTCCTGATTCTCTGATCATTGTTCTTCACTCCCTCTGCTCAGGGAATCGGATTGAGTGGGTAGCACCAGAATCTTCAAACGGGAGGACTGGATCAAGCCCTCCTCTCCCCTGCGCGTGGAGGCGTCCTCGAGTGAAGCTGCCGATGGAGAAGAGATCAGCTGGGGAACGTGGCTCGCGTGCGTCAAAGAGAGTTCGGGTCATGGAGGAGAGCCCTAGGGCTATTTTAACGTTGGACATTTGCATTTAGGTCCCTGCTTCCTACCTAATTGCCACTGAGTCCCTCATAGCCCCTAGTTTATGAGATTTAAGCTACTAATTCCCCTAATTTAAATTTCCTTTCCGTCTTAGCCTCCCCCCCACCCCCAAAACTATTTAGTATAATAACATTTGAATCCCGAAACTTCATCTAGGAGCCCGGGAACCCTAGGACCTTTTCCGAAAAAAATTTTCAGAGTGGAATAAAAGTGTCGGATTTAACAACTTTAATATGAAACACTCTCAAGCCAAAAATTGCATTGAGAGGTGTTTTGACATTTTAAAAGCTAGATGGGCTATATTGAGAGATAAGTCATTTTATTCTGTTAAGACTCAATGTAGGATTATTTTGGCTTGTTGTATTCTACATAATTTCATAAGGTATGAAATAACAATTGATCCGATAGAGAGTGAGCTTGATGTCCTCAAGTCAAATAAAAGTGATGATGATGTCGACGATACGATGATGGTGATTTGATCAGGCATTGTGAGACCAGGTATGCTTAGACTGAATGGAGAGACACGCTTGCGGATGATATGTTCACAAGCTGGCAATTATCGGTTAATTAAATATAATATTCTTTCTGGAAATTTGGTTTCCATTTCCATGTATTTAAACTCTTTGATTATATTGTATTTGGGTTTATTATCCATTTGAATCATTTGAACAATTTGATTGTATCTAGATTTGATTAAGTTTGAACAATTTGATTGTATCTGGATTTGATTAAGTTTGAATAATTTGATTGTATGTTTAATTAAGTTTGAAGAATTTAATTGTATCCGAGTTTTGTATAGTATTCATTTGAACAATTTGATTATGTTTTATGCAAGAATAATGTGTTATTTGGATGATTTAATTTCAATTTTCAATGGAAGGAAATAACCATAAGAGGATAAAAGTTGTAACAACGACTAAGAATGCGCTAGCTGAACAAGTAGAAAGTTCAATGCCAATGAAGTTCAAAAGAAAAACTCAGAGCACTAAACACTTATGGACAAAACAAGAGGATGCTGCATTAGTTGATTGCCTTGTTGAGTTGAGCAAAGATTCAACTTGGAAGAGCAAGAATGGTTTTCGAACTGGGTACTTGTTGCATTTGGAGAAAGTCATGGTTGCTGAATTGCCATCCAGCAATTTGAAGGCTACCTCTCATATCGAGTCAAGATACAAGCTACTGAAGAGGCAATTTCATGCTATCAATGAAATGTTGAATCATAGTAGTGGATTTGGGTGGAACGATGTTGAGAAGTGTATTATTGCTACAAAGGATGTCTTTGATGATTGGGTTAAGGTAGTTTTTTCTATTTTTGAGTTTTTTTAATTATTTGTTGATTGTGAGTTTTTTTACTAATGATCTTCTCTATGAGCTTTTAACATTGCTTATATTTTTATCCATTAAACTTTATTCTAGGTGATGACACAAACATGATTCTTACAATTAAGTTATTGGATTATTAGGTTCTTTTTTGTCTAGCTGTTTTTACTTTTCTTCTTTTAAATTATAATTCCAGTTGCTATTGGTTTTTTTTCTTGTAACTTTTCTTCTTGTATATTTTACTAGGTGTGAGTTTTTTTACTAATGATATATTTTTAATTCAGAGTCATCCAGCTGCTATTGGTTTAAGGAACAAACAGTTTCCCCATCTTTGATGACTTGATGTCAGTGTGGGGGAAAGATCGTGCCCCAGGAGCTAATGCAGAAACCCTAGTTGTTGCAGTAGAAGAGATAAATTTATGCGATGAAAAGATTGACACGTTTGAGCTTGAAAAAGACGAACATGTTGAATGTCATAAAGTTGAATCTGATGATGGCAACCAAGCAATAAGGATATCTGAGACTCCAAGTTTATCAATTTGTCCATCAAACAAGAAGTCAACCACCAGAAAGAAAAAAGGGAAGTCTGATGATGCTCTAGGTGACTTAGTGGGAGAGATTCAAAAGTATGTCATTTCTGTTAATAAGGTTGATGCGGAGATCTCCACCTACTTCAAGAAACAAAACGAGAATAGTGATAGAAAAATGAAGATATACGAAGAGTTAATAGAATTTGCTGATGATCCCGGCCCATGCTTATGGGCCCGGCCCAGCTTGCACGTAAGGAGGCCGGTCAGCCTGACGCCCCATTAAAGGAGGTCTAAATCAAGGGTCCCCCGAGGCCCACCAGACAGAGGGCTTCGGCGGGTGATTCAGCCTGGCCCGACCTGGGAATAGTCAGAAGGCCAACGGATGTTAGAACCCCAGAGTCCCGCGGAGCAAGGGCCGTAGTCAGAGGAGTCCCAACTGGAGTCCTAGAGCTCCCCGTGGCGGGGACCCGAGTCAGCAAAGCTGTGAGTTGCAGGGGTACCGAGCCTTCAGCCAACTCACTTCGAACCCAGTCGAGGTATTCCAGACCATGCACACCCTGACTCGGGAAACACAACTATCCTCGGTAATAACAAACATAGGTCCGAGTCCATCTTAAGTCGCCAGTCGGTACCATCGTTCAAAGCTTTGTCACGACACACAGGAACACCCACTCCCTGACACAAGACTAGCAAACGAGGTACAGGATTGGTGTAGACCTGGTACCATTCAGGCCCAAATAGCGGATATCCCGTGGATACCTTGATTCCCCTGCCACCCCGTACCATGACCACTTGCATTTTTGTCAAGCCGAGCGGCGCCTGACGATGCACATTAATGAGCCAGCAGTGCCCCTTGCCATATTTGGGCATGCACCACCTCACCCTGCCAACACTGGCCACACCCTGCCCTGTGGTCGCTTACGGCATGGAATGGCAGGCCGGGCAGAAGCTGTCGGCTCCCCAGGCTATTTAAGCCTTTCCGCCCCTCGTATCCCCAGGTACGCGCAATAGTATTTTTGCTGCTGTTCTATTGCTTTCGCTCTTCCACCACTGGGGGCTGACTTGACCGTCGAAGTGCCTTGCCGGGGATTTCTCCCGGCGGGTTTACTAACAATCCTTTTCTTGCAGATCGGAGCCAGCCTCTGTAGCTCGTGATCTTCGGGAGATGGCGTGCTCTTGGGAGTTCATTTCGCTTCGCGACAGGATCAAATTTGGCGCTAGAAGGAGGGTGTTCGCCTGATCAGAAGTGAAAGATGGAAGATCCCAACCGAGTCATAATGACTATCACGCCCGAGGAGTATAAGCTCCTGATGGCCGCTCGAGCTCAGAAGACCCCCTAGAGGCCTTCACAGGTCGGTAGCCAGGCGCTTAGATTCCCCGAGCTGACAGCGCACGGGCATTCGGGAGGTCGGGGAAGGCCTGCCCGACTCGAGGGTGGTTCTGTTCCCTTTCCTGTGACTTTTTATCGAAATCAGGACGACGAAGCTAATTCGATGCTGGACGAGGCATCGACATCCAACCAGATGCACGGGCCACGTATAGATAAGGGAAAGGCCCCGGCCAACCCCTCTCCAGCCACCTGGTGCGCAGCCCTTTCTCTTCATGGATCCTGGAAGATCCAGTTCCCCGACATCTCCGATTCTTTCTGATCCCCGAGTATGCCAGGACCACTGACCCGGAAGAGCACTTGATGAAATTTGAGAGTACTGCTTTGTTACATCAATATCCGGAGGGCGTGAAGTGTCGAGCCTTCCTAACCACCCTCTCGGAACCAGCCCAGAGGTGATTCGACCGACTCCCCAATGGGTCGGTATCAAGTTTTGAGGAGTTGAGGAGAGTCTTTCTCCAGCACTTTGCCAGCAATCGGAGGCATCACAAGACGAGCCTCAATTTGTTCGCGCTGAAGCAAGGCCCAAAAGAATCTCTCCGGACCAACATCAAGCAGTTCAATGGAGTGGCACTGGACGTGCCAACCACCACACCTGAGGTTCTGATCAGTGCTTTCTCCCAAGGACTACAGGAGGGAGATTTTTTTCGCTCACTGATCAGGAAGCTGCCGAAGGACTTCGACAACCTATTAGGGAAGGCTGTCAAATATATCAATGTTGGGGAAGCGCAGGCCACTCGAAAGAAGGAGTCGGGCAACGTGGCGATGCCTAACCCCGCTCAGAGCAGCAGATCCCCGGGCGGACCTATCCATAGCCCACGATGACCCATCGACCGGATGGGAGTGGAACAATGACACGTGCAGTAAGTGGATCAGGGGTGCATGCCGACCTGCTGGAGACCCTATTGTTCGTTCCACCAAAGCCACACCCACGCCATGGAGGAGTGCCGACAAGCTGGTAGGGGTCGGGCTCCTGCTCCCCGAGGGCGTGGACAACAAGCATCTCCTGGGCATGGTTCGGGTCGAGGCGGCCAGGCCATGGCCCCCGCAGCTGAAGAACCCAGAAGGAACCCCCGGTTGCTCGCAATCTGTTCCCGCAGGAGGACCAAGCCGAGGCCGCGTAGATGGATGAGAAGCAAGCCAATTGGCAGAACGCCATCCGAGGAGGGGTGCATGTCATCTCGGGGGGACCTACTGGGGGAGATTCCAATCGAGCCCGGAAGGCGCAGGTGCGTCGCTTAGAGATTCATCAGGTCGACACGAGTGCCGCCCAAGCACAGGGGTCTCAGATCAGCTTCGGCCCCCAAGATCTACAAGGATTGGAGGTCCCGCATGATGACACTCTGGTCGTCACAGCCGTCATCGCCAATTACCAAGTCCATCGGACAATCGTGGACACCGGCAGCTCGGTCAACATACTCTACAAGAAGGCCTTCGACCAGCTGCAGATCGAGATGTCCCACTAGAGTTGGTGGTAACCCCGTTGTTTGGGTTCACGGGGAACCAGGTGCAACCCATCGGTCAGATTTTCCTGGCCATCTCTTTAGGCGAGGAGCCACTGAAGAGGACCAGATGGTCCACATTTCTAGTAGTGGACGCCCCCTCGGCCTACAATTCCATTTTGGGCTAACCGACCCTCAACGAGTTTAGAGCAGTTACCTCGACCTATTAGGATCGGGCATCAAGCTAGGGGGGGTGAATAACATCTTTCGATTTCGTCTACAAAGATTGTTAGCTAAACACAAACAAAATCAATGAAAATAGTAAAAACAATGCTAACCCCCAGATTTTACTTGGTATCCACCTCAGAGAGGTGACTAATCCAAGGATCCACACACCACACGCAAGCTCCACTATGAATGCCTCCTTCAAGGTGGAGAAACCTTCACAAATGACACTCTTCCTCGTTACAATTTTGAAATGAGAATGTGAGAAAGAGTTGGAGATTTTGAGCACTTAGGACCTAATTCTACTCTCTAGAACCACAACCTTGACCTGCTCAAAAGTTTCCCTTTAAATAGAGTAAAGGGCGGCTCCTTAAGCTATCCAGCCCGATACCAGTCGACTGCCCCCAGAGCAGTCGACTGATCCCACCGCAGCAGCTAGCTAACGGCTAGCCCAACAGCTAGTTTTTCAGGTTGATCAGTCGACTGGTCCTGGACCAGTCGACTGATCTTTCTGTGAGTTTGAGTTCCCTGCTGGCAGTCGACTGATCCATTCCCAGTTGATTGCCCAGCTTACATATTCACTCTCCCCCACTCTGAAGACCCACCTTCACGTATACCTTCAAGTACTCTCCCTTGGCTCACCCCTTGAAGTCCTCTTCCACCGGCTGTTGTCCCTCAGATGCGCACGCAAGCCCTCGGCTTGCCTCCATGCCATCCTTCACGTATGCCCTTTGAAGTTCACTTCTCCCAGCTTGCCCTTGGAGTCCTCTTTCCTCGGCTCTCGTCCCTCGGATGTGTCCTCCATGTGTGACTCACCAAGTCCTGCAAACTTATTTACACATATCAAAACAACATAACATCCTAACTTAAATCATATTGGCACACACACATCAAAACCATGATCTTCCTGATCATACTTAGGTTGATTGCCCCAACAATCTCTCCCTTTTTGATGTGTGGCAATATGTTTAAGTTAGGTAAGAGCAACAACAAATAATTGAAAATAATAGATATAGTAAAACAAGAGGCAACCTCACCCTTAACCTATGCCCTCTCCCTATTTTCAATTTTCATAACCCATAAGTTAAGTTACAAACCTAACTTAAACCTCCCAATTCTCCCCCTTTGACACCATCAAAAGGATTGCCCGAAGCAACAATAACCAATGGCATCAAAGAAGAGAACTTTCATTCTTCTAAAAAATTGCCAGATTCTGAAATAAGAAGTATCAGTCGACTGCCCCATATGCCAGTCGACTGATACGCTGCAGTCTCAATTTTTTGGATTCTGGGCCGAATTTCATAAACGTACCATAAATTCCAGAAAATCCCAAAAATTATGAAAGTTTACAAACATGTTTCATATGATATACTTTAGCAGAGAAAAATATAACTTCATGAAAAATCCAAACTTGTTTGACTTTTTGACCAAAGTTCAAATCCTTTGAAAAACTCTAATTTTGTACCAAAGTTTTATCCTAGTTTTGAAATCATGTGTTTTCCAAACTCATGGCATAGCAATTAAAACACAGAAATATTTTCAAATTATTTAAAATGTTCAACTATGATCTTTGGGCAAGATGTCCATTAATTAAACATTTGTTTTTCCCATAGTTGATCTATTTTCAATAATGTGATACATCTAATATCCCATCAATATGCCATAAGCATAAGTGAATCATTTGTATCATCCTAATGGTTCATGCACCACCTTCCTATTTTATTACTCCAAGGCCGATCCTATACTTCTACAAAACACATACCAAGTCCCCTTTTTAAAGATGTGAACTCCGCTTCAGGAAGAGGCTTGGTAAATATGTCGGCAAGGTTAGACTTTGATTCAACATAATGCAATTCTATGTCACCCCTTGTCACATGATCCTTAATGAAGTGATGCTTCACTTCAATGTGTTTTGTTCTAGAATGATGCACCGGATTTTTAGTCAAATTAATAGTACTTACATTGCCACATAAAACCTTGACCATGGAGTAATGAAGCTCATAATCTTCTAAGGTATGCATGATCCAAAGTAATTGAGACACACAATCACCCATTGCTATATATTCTGCCTCGGTTGTTGATAAGGCAACACATGGTTGCTTCCTACTACTCTAACTAACTAAAGATGATCCAATAAATTGACATCCACCACTAGTACTCTTTCTATCTAATTTGTAACCCGCATAATCCGAGTCGGTGTATCCAAATAGTTCAATGTTTGGAGTTCTAGGATACCAAAGACCGACATTAAGAGTATCCTTAATATACCTTAAGATCCTCTTTACTACCACTAGGTGAGACTCTTTGACACATGATTGATATCTTGCACACATACCCACCATAAATAATATATCCGGTCTACTAGCAGTTAGGTACAACAAGCTACCAATCATGCTCCTATATTGTTTTGGATTTACTACCTTCCCTTCAAGATCACTATCCATCTTTACATTTGTTCCAATGGGGGTAGATGCTACCTTAGTATTTTCTAATCTAAATTTCTTTATGATTTCCCTAGCATATTTTGTTTGATAAACATGAGTCCCTTCATTTGTTTGTTTAACTTGTAATCCTAAGAAGAAGGTTAATTCCCCAACAAGACTCATTTCAAACTCATTATCCATGCATTTGATAAATTCATGGAGAAATTCACTATTTGTTGACCCAAAAATGATGTCATCAACATATACTTGGGCCACAAAGATGTACTTATCCTTAGATTTTAGAAATAAAGTTGGATCAATTGTACCTCTTCTAAAACCCTTGGATACTAAGAAAGATGAAAGCCTTTCATACCAAGCCCGAAGAGCTTGTTTCAATCCATATAAGGCTTTTCTTAGTTTGTAAACATGACTATGGTAGTTGGTGTTTTCAAATCCGGGTGGTTGCTCTACATACACTTCCTCCTTAATGACCCCATTAAGAAATGCCGACTTCACATCCATTTGATGATGTTTGAAACTCATGTGAGCGACATATGCTAATAAAATCCGAATGGGCTCTAATCTAGCTACTGGAGCATATGTTTCATCATAATCAAGGCCCTCAACTTGATTAAACCCCCTTGCTACTAACATAGCCTTGTTCCTAGTAATCTTCCCTTGATCATCCAATTTGTTCCTAAAGACCCATCTTGTGGTGACAATAGTACTATCATTGGGTCTAGGAACTAACTCTCACACTTTACTCCTTTCAAATTAATTCAACTCTTCTTGCATGGCTAAAATCTATTCCACATCACCTAAGACTTCATCAATTGATTTTGGCTCTAGTTGTGAAATCAAGGCAATTTGACTAGCATGATCCCTAAAGTAGGACCTAGTCTTTACCCCTTGGGTCATATCTCCAACTATTTGATCAATGGGATGATCTTGATGTTGTCTTAGTGTCCTAGAGGTTATGAGCTCATTTACTATATAATTATCATCCTCCAATGCACTTCTCACTCCCCCTTGATCAATGCCCCCTAAATGTAAGTCTTGAATTTTTTGGGTAGGGGTTTGACTTTCTTCTATATCCTTATCAACAGAGGATTTCCTAGGGTAAATGCTAGTAGACTCATCAAAATCCATATTGGATGAATCCTCAATTACTCTAGTCCTTTTGTTATACACTCTATATCATATACTAGTGGATGAGTATCCAACCAAGATCCCCTCATCCGCCTTAGACTCAAATCATCCTTAGTGTTCAAAATATAGACCTTACACCCAAAAACCCTAAAATAGTGAATTTGTGGAATTCTTCCATTCCACAACTGAAAAGGTGTTTTCCCTAAAAACCTATGAATCAAGACTCGGTTTTGGATGTAACAAGCGGTATTTACCGCTTCCGCCCAAAAGTAGCTAGGTAATGAGTAAGCATTAAGCATTGCACTAGCCGCTTCTTGTAAAGCCCTATTTCTTCTTTCTACCACACCATTTTGTTGTGGGGTTCTTGGACATGAAAATTCATGCTTGTACCCATTCTCTAGACAAAAATGTGAGAAGTTTGAATTTTCAAACTCTCTACCATGATCACTTCTAATTCGGTTGATTTTGAGATGTTTCTCATTTTCAACTCGCTTACTAAATCCTATGAGTATTTCTAGGGTATCATCCTTATGTCTCATAAAATAAACCCAAGTATATCTAGAGAAATCATCTACAATTACCAAACAATATTTATTACCTACTAATGAGGGACAATTATGGCAATCAAATAAATCCAAATGCAATAATTCTAGAGGTAAGGAAGTACTAGTGAGGATTTTACCTTTACGTGATGACCTAGATTGATTACCCTCTTGGCATGCATCACACATCTTGTTCTTTTCATACTTGATCATTGGTAGTCCCTTCACCAATTCCATCTTGGCCACTCTTGCTATGTTCTTCATGTTGATGTGCCCAAGTTTTCGATGTCATAGCCAACCTTCTTCTTCTTTGGATATGAGACACTTAGGAGAAATGTTAGAAGCATAAGATAGATTAAGATAATAAAGATTTGCTTCCCTATATCCTTCTAACATGATATTTTCGGAGCCATTTTGTCTAATTAAACATTTTCTTGCATGGAACTCAACCCTATACCCGGCATCATATAGTTGACTCACACTAAGCAAATTAAATTCCATATCCTTAATTAGAAGTACTTTATGAATTGTGATTATAGGAGATACCTCAATGGTGCCCCTACCTATTATTTTGAGTTTTTCACTATTTCCGAAGGACACCATTCCTTCTCTTAGATATCTAATGGTGGAGAATTTACTTACATCCCCGGTCATGCCTTGAACACCCGCTATCCACTATCCACATTTTTGAGCCTTCCTTCACCTTTACCTAAACAACACGGAAAACACAAGCTTTTGGTACCCAAATGCTAGATCCACAAACATCATTTAAGTATTTCTTAGGTACCCATGCCTTCTTTACATTTCCTCTAACACCTTGCTTCCTAGGGGCACCCTTCCTCCCCATAAGAGAAACAAATGTCACTTCTTTGGTTTTGGGTCTATACCCTATCCCGGCCTTATTATACATGACTCTTTGACTATTGATTATCATGTCGAGATTTCTAGAGCCAATTTGAAACTTTCCAAGGGCCTTGGTGAGACTTTCTACCTTTTCCCTTAGCTCCTTATTTTCGTTTTCTAGAGATGAGTCATTTGAAATAGAAGAGGAAACATGCACATTGTCCTTAATTTTCATGGATTCTAACTTTAGCATGCAAATTTCATTTTTCAACTCCTTAACTTTCTTTCTAGCTTTAGCCAAGTCATCATTAGTACTAGAAATGATTTTTACAAGAGTAGAAGTGGGTAAGTTGTATACCTCACTTACCGAGACATTCGATTCCGATGATGAGTCTTCCCTTCATCTTCACTACTTGAACTCCCCTCATCTTTGGATGACTCTAAGTTGTCCACTCCCATCAATGCAAAGTGTGACACATGATCTTCTTCCTCCTCTGATGATGATGGATCATCCCAAGTGGCCTTTAGACTTGTGGCTTTCTTTCCTTTTTCCTTTGATTTCTTCTTCTCACCTTTCTTGTTCTCCTCCTTCTCCTTTTCTTCTCTTTTCTTCAATTGTGGACATTCATTCTTCATGTGCCCTTCTTTATGGCAATTGTAGCAAATAACCTCTTTTACCTTGCCCTTACTCCTTGAACTTTTCCTACCATAAGATTTGTTAGAAAAACTTTTAAAGGCTTTTCTCATTTTTCTTACCATATATGCCTCTTGGTCGCTATCCATGAAGGCACTCGATTCTTCCGAATCGGATGATGATGAATAGACCACCTTTTTCTTTTCTTTCTTCTTCTTTCTTTCTTTCTCTACAACAAAAGCTACACCCTTCTCTTTAGTAGATATGTTAGCTTGTTCATGCAATTCAAATTCACAAAATAAATCATCTAATTTTACCAACGAAAGGTCCCTAGAAACTTTATAGGCATCAACCATTGAAGCCCAAAGTGGTTCTAGGGAAGGATTGAAGTACATATCTCACAAGATCCCTATTTTCCACTTTCTCACCTATGACATGGAGTTCGTTGATGATCTCCTTGACCCTTTCATGTAATTGACTTACCGTTTCATTGGCCTTCATTGTGAGTGATTGGAGTTGTGCCACCAAGAGATCCTTCTTGGCCCTCCTTGACTCATTCGATCCTTCATTAAGCTCAATGAGCTTCTCCCAAAGCTCCTTGGCAGTTTTGAACGGTCCCACCTTGTTTAATTGTTCTTTTTGGAGTCCACATTGAAGAGTCGTTGTAGCCTTTGCATTAGCCTGTGCCTTCTTCATCATCTCTTTTATCCAATTTTTCATAGGTAGAGGATCTCCTCTTTCATTCACGGGTGTATCGAATCCATCTACAATGCTACACCAATTTTCAATATCATTCATAAGATAATACTCCATCCTACCTTTCCAATACGCGAAATCATTGCCGTCGAAGAAAGGTGGCCTCGCGGTGCTATAACCCTCTTGAAATGCCATTTTTGAGGCTCCAGTCAATGGTGAGTTCTTCCGAAATGAACCGGCTCTGATATCACTTGTTAGGATCGGGCGTCAAGCTAGAGGGGGGGGTGAATAGCTTCTTTCGATTTCGTCTACAAAGATTGCTAGCTAAATACAAACAAAATCAATGAAAACAGTAAAAACAATGCTAACCCCCAGATTTTACTTGGTATCCACCTCAGAGAGGTGACTAATCCAAGGATCCACACACCATGCGCAAGCTCCACTATGAATGCCTCCTTCAAGGTGGAGAAACCTTCACAAATGTCACTCTTCCTCTTTACAAATTTGAAATGAGAATGACAGAAAGAGTTGAAGATTTTGAGCACTTAGGACTTGATTCTACTCTCTAGAACTGCAACCTTGACCTGCTCAAAAGTTTCCCTTTAAATAGAGTAAAGGACAGTTCCTTAAGCTGTCCAGCCCGATACTAGTCGACTGCCCCCAGGGCAGTCGACTGATCCCACCGCAGCAGCTAACCCAACGACTAGTTTTTCGGGTTGATCAGTCGACTGATCTTTCAGTGAGTTTGAGTTCCCTGCTAGCAGTCGACTGATCCATTCCCAGTCGACTACCCAGCTTACATATTCACTCTCCCTCACTCCGAAGACCCTCCTTCACGTATGCCTTCAAGTACACTCCCTTGGCTCGCCCCTTGAAGTCCTCTTCCACCGGCTGTCGTCCCATAGATGCGCATGCAAGCCCTCGGTTTGCCTCCATGTCATCCTTCACATATGCCCTTTGAAGTCCACTTCCCCCAGCTTGCCCTTAGAGTCCTCTTCCCTCGGCTCTCGTCCCTCGGATGTGTCCTTCATGTGTGACTCACAAGTCCTGCAAGACTTATTCACACATATCAAAACAACATAACATCCTAACTTAAATCATATTGACACATACACATCAAAATCATGATCTTCCCGATCATACTTGGGCCGATTGCCCCAACACATAGTTGTGTATGAGCACTTGGATGCTTCCTTCTAAGTTGTTGAAATTTTCTATTCTAGCCATATAAATTTTCTTTTCCATTTGACATTGGTGTTTTTTCGTTTATCACTTTCATAGATTGGGATGTTGGTCTCTAAAATCCTGCACTCTTTTAATCGTTAAGCATTTTGTAGTTAATTTTTGCGCTCTCATTCCTGAATTTCACATCTTCAATTTTCTCTCGCTCGAAAAGCTACTCTGAAAAGTTATCAAATATTCGGTCAAATGCAAACGCTTATAGAAGCATGCTTTCTGGCCGGGGTGGAATTGGAACAATATTGAAGTTCGAGGGGGATATGGAGAGGATTCTTGGATTTTTTTTATAACTTCAAGGGCAATTGTCCATTATAAAAAGCCTAAAAGTTGTCAATCGAACTTCTTGAAATACTTTTTGCAAACTCTAGGCATAAGGTATCAAAATTAATTCAAAAAATACTCAATTTTTCATTTGAGGTTTATTATACATTGCATTTGCCTCAGGTTGCAAGAAACAAATTCAATCCTGAACTGGTGGTGTATAATGCTGGCACTGATGTCCTTGATGGTGATCCTTTGGGCAGATTGAAGGTAAGCTATGGTTTGTGTATTTAGTTGTTGATTTTAATCCCCCTTTTCAGATTCATACAAATATTGAACCTTAAAGATCATTGGAGTCGGACAATACTGAGGGATCTAAAAAAAAAACTCAAGCGTTACAATTGAGAAAACAGAAGGGGACTAAAAATTAGATGGCCAGAAGTAAAAGAGTGTCATCAGGCATTCGGGAGAAGTTATCTGAAACATGGTCTGATTTTGTTTCTATCCAGGTTAGTCCGGACGGCGTGGTGACTAGAGATGAGAAGGTTTTCAGGTTTGCTAGAGAAAGAAATATACCTCTTCTCATGCTCACTTCAGGTGAGCAAGATATATTTTCTTCTACTTTTGGATCACTGGCGTAATGTTACAAGATCTATATATAGTCAGAATCTCAAATTCTCAAGAATCGCCACTTATTGTAATGCAGCCAATATAATGCATTCTCCCCTGCTAACTGGTGCTATTTCAGGTGGATACATGAAGTCGAGTGCCCGAGTGATTGCAGATTCAATCGAAAACCTTGCCAAGAAAAACTTGATAACTCTGGATCAACATCTTGTTTAAATTCTTGAGACCCAAACGAATATGTGTAGCGTATGCAATCATCATCACATATGCATATACAAACTGAAAACATTGCATCTCATTTATACAACTTTATATGTACTTTTCCTGCTAAATAAATCGGAATTTTAATGATATGATTTCGTATAGTCAATCTTAGTTATTGTTCTAACTAGTAAATGCAAATTCAGTTTCGTATATGTTAATTATTATCTTCTTTGTTTTTTCTTTTGAAAACGAAATATTAGCTGTAGTGTTTATTTATTCTGATGCGAAATATTTGTGTGAGTTTGTTGATTCTTCAAATATATGTTTCAGGGTTTAATTTGTTGTAAAATGGTCAAGAGTGATTTAATATTAGTTGTTAAGAATGATCCTACTGTAATTAAGTCAATGAACCGACAACCGAAATATAATTAATATGATAATCAACCTACTATAATTAAAACAATGTATCTATCTCCTAATTATTATTTTTTAATTAAAACACTTAAATACAGCTAAACAATTAAATGAGTGTATCTATCTTTCAAATAATCATTTTTATTAAAATTAAAACACTTTATTACAATTAAATGAAAATATCTATTATAATAAGGATAACCACACATTTACCGTATTATAAAAATAATAAAAATATTTAAAATTCACATATGCACACAATTATGCATAAAGAATATTTTCAAGTAATATTTATCCTGTTGGCGGTGGTGGTAAAGGAATTTAAGGGGCAACTCGGTCGAAACTCTAGGCAACGTGGGATTTTGAAAAAAAAAATTATATTGCGTGAACCATTAATAAAATTTACAAAATTATAGACAAAACAAAATAAAACAAAAATATCCACACTATTATTGATAAAATAAAAAAAATATCAAAAAAATGATTAGGCTAATGTGTGTGTGTATATATATATATATATAAATTAAATTATGTTCAATTTTTCTAATATCTTCTTAACTTTATTATTAAAAAAATAAAACCATTTTCCAGCTGTCAGTACGTTTTCCAGCTGTCACAGAGCCATATTAGTTCACACTGACTTGACTTCCCCGCTTCCTTCGTGTCCCAAATGTCAATGTCACTGAAAGAACTAGAAGCTCCAATAATTCAAACACCCGAAACGATAAAACTCCTGCTTCCCAAATTTAATCAAAATTAAATCAATCATTATTACACAAAACCTTACAATATTTTTCCAAATACAAAAACAGCAAAACAAATACGAGACAAACTATAATCGTTTGATTTCTGCTTAATTTTACAAATCATCCTTTGATTTCTTACCCATTTCAATTCATGGCGGTGTAAATTGTCGCAGTATGAGAAGTGAGGAGAGTGAGAGAGGACATTCGATTTTAAGAGATGGTCAGCTTCCAGATCTTGAGGTGGAGCTTGACCTTGCAGGCGGCGTTCGAGGTGGAGGCCGTCGCCGGTGTGCCCTTCCTCGTCGGCACTGCTACGTTGACTCCGGAGCAGCGCACCCGGATCCCTAACTTCTTCGTCTTCAGGCTCCCGATCTTAACCCCCACCTTGGTGCTCACATTAATTTCTAGTGGGAGGGTCGTCCTCTTCCTCAGATCCGACGCCGCCGTGGCGTCCAGCGTCTGACTCGAGGTTAGCGCGGCGGAAAGGAGGGTCGTGTTCTTCGCGTCCTGGACGAAGGAGGGGAAGGAGCTGTCGCCGACGTCCACCCCATCGGAGAGGACGGAGACGGAAGCGGTGTCGTAGAGGTAGACGAGTTTGTGGTTGGGGTTGCGGGCGGTGACGTTGAGGCTGAGCCGGGAGGTGAGCTGCCCGGAGGCGGAGACATTGAACGCTGCGAGGCGGAGGCCGGAGACGTCAAATACAGGGCGGTGGGGGCGGTAGATGAGGTAGAATACGCCCGCGGCAACGGCGGCGAGGAAAAGGAGGACGATGAGGATGAGCGTGAACCACAGGCAACAGGAGCAGCAGCAGCCCCGCCTACGGCGCCGGGGAGGCGGAGCCTTGCGGGGCTGGGGGCGGTAGGTGGGAAGCGTGGTGCCGTACGCCTGTCCCTTGGTCGGCGGGAACGACGGCGGCCCCCCGTTCGCGGCCTGAGGAGGAGGCGGGATGGGCTTCGACGAAGGGTACACTCGATCCTCCATTACCCTCTTCTTGGTGACTCAGTCGCCGACACCTCGAGCTCGCGGTTGGTGGTAGGGTTAGCGTTGAAGAAGAAAGGCGAGACCGCGAGGAGGAGGAAGAAGTAGAAGGGAAGAAGGACGTGGTGGGGCCCACCTCGTTTGGCATCAGCGTTCGATGGTGATCGAACGGCCAGGAATTCACCTACTAATGGACACGCTGCAGCGTGTGCGTGCGATCGCTTAGATCCGTTGAGATGTCTACGTTGTGGAATTAAAATTATTAGACGAAGGCCGCGGCCAGCTGTCCCAGAGTTACGCCGCCGCGCCTTACGCTTCGTGCGCGAACCGACTTGCAGCAATTCGGTGTGGGTTTTAGGCATTTAAGTCTATTATTATTGGAAAAATGGGACAACGACCTTAATTATTAAAATCGTCAAAAAAAATACTTTATTTTTTTAAATGGGAAAACGACCTTAATTATTAAAATCGTAAAAAAAATAAAATAGTAGTTTTATTATATCTTTTATATACAAATATCGTTATTTCATACATAAAATAGTTCTATATTAAAAATATTTTTTACAAACTTAAATAAAATTATTTAAACTTAATTAAAATCACTTGAATGAATTTAAAATTATTATGGTAATATTCTCTCAAAATAAAATTATTATAGTAATAATAAATTGGTTGATTACTATTAAGTGGGCAATACTATATGATAGTAGCAATTAAATGTCTATTATACGAATTCATTTTAATTCATATTAAGTGGTTAAAATTATTATAGTAATAATATATATTTTTTCCATATAATATTTTGAAATTGAATTGATTTTTTTAACATATAGCAACTACTAGACTAACAATATTGAAAATCTCATCATTCAGAGGTTAATCTCCATTAAAAAAAATTATTTATTAATTTATCGAAATTGAAACTTGACCTTTAAATATTTGAAAAATTAAGGAAACATACTACCACTAGACCATGCTCTCATTATCACCAAGTCCATCAACTGCAAAGTTTTAAATATAAGACAGAGTTGGCATGGTGACCAACATATATTATTATCTATTTTTAGAATATTTGGAGCAAATATCTTATGGTTCAATATTATCGATCTTATAATAATAAAATATAGATAGATGACTCGTGATATTTTACCCTAATAGATCCCTTGCATGAAAATGATCAGGCACCCGCCATCACATATATATATTTTTTGATCAACTGGTTGGTGGTGGCCAACTATCAAATTAAGCCAAGTTTGACTTTACAAGGCATGGCATGGCAACAGCTTGCTAGCTCATGGTAGCGCATGTTTCAGGCCTGGCCTTCAGGCCCTTCACTGCATAAATAAAGTAATTTATAGCTGCCGACAAAATAATTGTTCAAAGGAAAAAAAATAGTGAAAATGGCTGTCAATAATTGTTGAAGCTTCTATCATTCAACAATTAATCTAAAGTTTCATCTCATTATTATTGTATTCGAGTTCAACCACGTACACTCGTGGAAAATGGATGCGTCAATGTTTTCGAAACCCTTTTCACGTGGTTGGTCGTAGGGTTGCTGGTCGATTGTTTAGGGTTGCATTGGAAGGCAAAAATTAAAGGAGTATTTGGTAGGTTTATTTTTTATTTTCATTTTCTGTAATAAATGCAGTTTTTTGAAAAACAAGTTTGGTTTGTATTTTTCAGTCTTGTTTTTCAGAAAAAAAAAATATAGTATTTTCTAGAAAATTAGAGAATGAAAGAAAATCATTTTTTAGAAAATAAGAAAATACAATTTTTTTTGAAAATGAAAATAAAAAATGAAACAAACCAAACGCCCTCTAAATTTATACTTGCATGGTAGCAAGCAAAAATGATGTATAGTTGTTTGATAGTCTCATCATCAAGGGCGAAGCTTACCCGGGCTGTAGCCCGGCGGCCCAGTAAAAATTTAAGTTAATATCATTTTACCTGTTTGCATCACTATTTTACCTGTTTATATCATTTATTTTAAAATTTTAAATAAATAATAGGATTTTTAACCTGGAGAACAATTCAGATGATATTTTAGCCCTGTCGGGCTATCATTCCTGGCTCCATCATTGACTCATCATTTGGGACGAATTGGTGAGGATGTTAGAAACGAATGAATCATCTTTTATCATCATCATTGAGTCATCAGCCTAGTAATAAAAATTGAAAAATAATTAAGTCAACTAGCTAGATAATTAAAAGCATTATATTTTAATTTGAGTAGTTGATTAAATAAGAATTTAATTAACTACAATGGTTTTAATTTAGTCAACTCGAGGTTTTTCAAAAAGTATAGATAAAATTTATTATATATAATAATTATTATTTGAGTTCACTGGACCAAGTTGTAATTAATTAAAAATATTTTTCATTGATAGATAAATAAAGGTATAAATTTTATCCCGTTGAATTAAACAAGTGCTATAGGTTATACTTAATGATTGAGTTCGATCACGAGTTCAATTAAAATTCTCGAACAGATTTAATTATATTAGTCTACTAAAAGTTTATTTTAGCCGACTAAATAGTTAAAATATTCCAAGTTGAAGAGGTATGTACCTCAATTTTGCCAATCTTACAATCGCAAATCGCAATGGTCTGTCACACATTTGTAGGATAAAAAGTTGGCTCGACTCGATGAGTAAATGAACAAATTTAGCGTAACTAAGTTCGACTTAGGGGCGGAAATAGGTCAGGTGCGACTTAGGGGTGGAAATAGGTCAGATGGCCTGCCAAGAACTTATAGCCTGACTTGTATTTAACCTGGCGTATTTAAAAATATGATAATGCTCAGACCTATTTCAAAGTCTAATTTTTTTATTAGGTTAGGATCAGACTCAATATAAAGTCTATCAAGCCTGACAGACTGGTCTAGTTCTGTTAATATTAGATACATATGTATATAGATCATACACGCTAGCCTGGGCCTGTATGATGCAAGGTTTGATTATAGATAAAAGTCTGATTCAGTCTGTTCAATGCTTTGGCCTGTTGGCTTGTATAAAGTGTTCTAAATTACAGACTTTGTAAATAAGCTGCAGATGAGACCAGACTGTTGAATAAGTCAGATTTAGACCAAGAAAAAAGTCTATAATAGATCACAGGTCAGACTTAGACTATTTTAATATTATATATGTTGGTTGCTGACTTGTATCTCCTCGGTATTTGACTTAGTCGATTTACGACCGTCGGATCTTCCGGGATGTTGCTTTCGGATGAAGCAAACTGATTGGTTTACGTCGAGGCTAGTGTTCGATACTATCTCCATAAAACGATATTGCTTCGTTACTGGTGCTCACGAACAGCAGCAATTCGTTTCCAAGATACAACGACGTCGTCTCGAAATAGTAGCACTTCAAATTCCGAGACCGGCGAACCTTTCCGTAGGCTTTTTGGACTCTCGATGCAGAAGATGGATGAGTACGAATGTTTTTAAATTTTAATGCTTGAATGAATGAAATGATCAAGTGGAGGGATCTTTTTGTATTGAGTGAAGAGGTAAGTACCCTTTGGTTCGGACAGATCTGGACTGTTCATAACGAAATGGTATAACCCTTTAAAGGTCTTTTAATCACGTCCCTTGATTTGAAGAGTTATAACTCTTCAGATCCCATCTTGATCTCAGCCGCCAGATTAGAACATTTAATCCGACGCCTCAGATCCATCCTCCCTCTTCACAGTCAGATTCGAATCCGATGCTCCAGATCTCACCTGCCTGCGATCTGTCCAGATTTTTGATCCGACGCTCCAGATCGCACCTTCCTGCGATCTATCCAGATCTTTGATCCGATGGCCACCATCTATTCGCCCAATTCAGTCATCGTTCCCTACACAGTCACGTGCCACATAGGTGCTGCCTCGTCACCGACATGCCACGTGACGCCTACCTGATCATGACACATCACACCGACATGCCACGTGGCGTCACCTGATCACGACACGTCATCGCCACGTGGAGCATAAATTAAAACTCCTCAATGTTCCTCGTGACGATGCGAAGTGCAAAGTGCGCCAACAAAGCACCCATTGCGCGCGTGGCGGGTGGCGGGCTCACAGGTGCGAGCACCTG
Organism: Boesenbergia rotunda; assembly: GCA_024364735.1. Classification (NCBI taxonomy): domain Eukaryota; kingdom Viridiplantae; phylum Streptophyta; class Magnoliopsida; order Zingiberales; family Zingiberaceae; genus Boesenbergia; species Boesenbergia rotunda. The sequence continues at coordinate 275,128 of JAGFNQ010007187.1, read as the reverse complement.
CTCGCCCAAGGGTAGAGATCTCCTGTGCTTTTGTATTAACAACATTAGCACAGGAACACATATATGGAAACACTGGCTCTCGCCGGTTAGCAATGTGGGACTAAAGCCGCATCTTTTTCCTTAATGTTTATTTGAGCGTATCTTGAACAATTAATTTCTCATTCACCCTTAATCGATTTTGAGCAAATAAATAGTTTAGATTTATCTACGTGAAACATAAATTTCGATTTTGAAGTCAAACTTGACTTTCAACGATCGATGGCATCAAAATTTTACTTTGCAAAATCGTATCCAACAATCCCCCACATGAATGGAAATTAATGCATATATGCATGCTGACACTTTACAAGAGTCCAATCGATAAGTCAATGCATCAGGAAAGGTAGCTTATGACTTTGAACCTTCCGTAGTGGAATGCTATCGAGCATACTAGGTTGCGCACGGAACGTGATGTCTTGAGTTGCTCAGCTGTTGGTGTACACTAAGACAATAACACCCACACAGAGACTTATCTCACCCACTTTTGGTTCTCATGGTTGGTTCCGTTTCGGCCATAGACACCATCTTGGATTCATGAGTGTTTCATTGAAGCGGCCTATCTTCACACTCACATAGGTGACATTTCTATCAAGAGTATCCTACCATACTCCACCTTAAAGGTATAGAAGTCATTAAAAGCATAAGCTTATCCTCACTACATGTGGTAGGACAACACCAAATCATCCTAGGATTAGGATAGTAAAGATAATTATTTCTCTTATGCTGTTACACAATTTCTGTAACTTCATTGTCCCATTGAACCAAGATCTTGGGATCTCCAATCAACAAGGTTGGGTTACCGCTACAGTCGTTTTTAGTTGTAGATTTTCAATCTCATTTCTCTTGATGAGCAGTATACTTGATCTCGATTTAGCCCCTTCGTTAGGGGATCTGCCAAATTATCTTTAGATTTGACATAATCGATTGCAATCACTCCATTCGAGATCAACTGCCTAATGGTATTATGTCGACGACGTATATGTCGTGACTTACCAGTATACATACTACTCTGTGCCCTTCCAATTGCCGATTGACTATAACAGTGGATAAGTACGACGGGCACAGGTTTTGTCCAGCTCAGAATATCTTTCAAAATTTTCGCAGCCATTCAGCTTCTTCAGCTGCTTTGTCAAGTGCTATAAACTCGGATTCCATTGTTGACCGAGTTATGCATGTCTGCTTAATGGATTTCCAAGATACTGCTCCCCACCGATCGTGAATACATATCCACTAGTGGATTTGGAGTCTTTTGTATCGGAGATCCAATTAGCATCACAATATCCCTCCAAGACTGCGGGATACCTTCCGTAATGTAATCCATAGTTCATAGTATATTTTAAATATCTAAGAACTCGCATCAGTGCTTTCCAATGGGTGTCGTTTAGATTGCTCGTAAAACGACTCAGTTTGTTGACCACATAGGCAATATCTGGACGAGTACAGTTTGTGAGATACATCAAACTGTCAATTATCCAGGAATATTCCAATTGTGATATGGGTTCACCATGATTTTTTGCTAAATGTTGACTTAGATCCATAGGTGTTTTTACAATAGAGAGATCGTATGCATTGAATTTTTGCAATACTGACTCTAAATAATGGGATTGTGTTAAAACTAACACATCGGACGTCTTGAGAATTTTAATTCCCAATATAACATTTGCTAAACCCATATCTTTCATGTCGAAACTATTGGTCAACATTTTCTTAGTACTCATGATGATATCATGATTACTTCCCATTATGAGCATGTCGTCTACGTATAGACATACCTTTTAGTTGCTTGGACCCTCATTGGGCGGGATGCTGGAGTCCCGCTGGATAGATGGTGCAGACGCACTAGAAGAGCCTGCCCGAGTTAGAGTCGGGGGCCGAGTTGAAGGTCCGACCGTCGTCTTCTTCTTCTTTTTCTTGGGTCGGCAGCTGGTGGAGGCCCCGGCAGAAGCGGCGGTCGGGGGCGCAGGGTCCGAGACGGTGTCTCGGTCCCATCGGCTCCTCAGGATGAGAGGCTGGTCCTCCACTTCTATGGGCTCTGGATCGGCAGTCGGCGCCGCTTCCGGGCCCGAGGGAGACGACGCGGTGATGGGAGCCAAGGCGAGCGGAGTCGCTTCTCGCTGAGTTACCTGCACGGCGACGCGCGACTCCAACTCGGCATCGTCCATGTCGAACCCCTCCTCTAGAGCTGCCGCGAGCATCATAGTTGCTACAAAATAACAAAATTTTAGTTAGCTATAAATACTCAAAGGACAGAATAGGGATCTTACCGAGTGATCTGGGTCGGTGAACTGGCACTTGGCTGAGCCCAAACACGTATATAATGTCTTCGCTAAGCAAATAAACTCCGTGGAAATGTCGACCCCCAATCTTAGACAGGGCCGGCTGATAGGAATGAAGGGATCGGTAATTCTTGGGGAGAGGAGGAGAAGAAGGCAGGTCTGAAATCCAAGCAGTAGGCCAACTCGGGGTCGGGGTGGTGTTTACAAAGAAGAAGCTATTCGAGGTTGGAAGGTTCGCTAGGAACGAGGTTTTGGCTCGGGCTTGGAAGAAGAAGTCGGCCGACTCTTATCTCTTGGGGTAAAAGAAATAGTAGAAGATATCGGGCTGGAGGGGAATTTTGTACAAAGAAAAGATAACCACCAACCCGCTTATCAGGCGGATGGCATTCGGGGCTAGTTGAGAGAGGGGAATCTGGAAGAAGCGATAGATGGAGGAAATGAAGGGATGGATGGGGAAACGGAGCCCAGCCTAGAGATGGTCCTAGGAAAGAGTTATAAAACTGAGAGGAGCACTCTCAGGTCGGTCGGTCGGGTCAGGCAGACGAAGGCGATGGTTAGAAGAAATGTGGTAATCGGATTGGAGTTGGTCGAGGTCATGGTGGTGGAGGTCCGACACCATGGTAGTGTACCACGCGTCCGAGTGGGTAGAGGAAGGATCCATAAGGTGTTAAAGGGAGAGGAACTGACTGAGTGAAAGAAGGTGTCGCTGGAGAAGAAGAACGTGAGGCGGTCGTCGCCGGAGATCGCCGGAACCCTAGGAGAGATCGCACGAGCAGCAGGGGGCGTGAAAGTAAAAAAAAGCGAAGGTAAAAACGGCGAGGGCGAGCAACCTATATATAGGGCCGAGTGGACGATGTCAGCCATCCGATGGTGATCCCATATCACAGGTGTGCTTTTGACATAAATGCATTTGTCACATTCATTTATTCTGAATTCGTTTGACAGCATTATTTTGTCAAATTTTTCGTGTCATTGCTTTGGCGCTTGTTTAAGTCCGTACAACGACTTAACAAGTCGACACACCTTTCCCTCAGTTCCAGGAGCTATGAACCCCTCGGATTGTTCCATGTAGATTTTTTCTTCCAACTCACCATTTAAGAACGCAGTCTTAACATTCATTTGGTGTATCTCAAGGTCATACAATGCTGCAATGGCTATCAGCACTCGTATGGACGTAATCCTTATCACCAGTAAGTAGGTATCGAAGTAATCAAGACCTTTCTGTTGCTTGTACCATTTAGCTACAAGTCTGGCCTTATACTTGTCAACCTATTCATCAGCTTTATACTTGCGTTTTAGTATCCACTTACAACCTAATGGTTTAGTACCAGAAGGAAGGTCCACTAATTCCCAAGTATGGTTATTCATGATGGACTCGATTTTAATATTGACAACTTCTTTCCACAATGGGGCGTCGGGACCAGAAAGAGCTTCGCTTAGTGTTCTTGGGTCCATTTCTGACATGAATATCATGAAATCTGGCTCGAACGATTTCTCAGCTCTAGCTCGTTTGCTTCGACGTGGCTCTTCGCTTTGATCGTCAATAGCCCTTTTATGACAACTAAGTTCTGGAACATTATCTTTATTAGAACTTCCGTTGTCATTATTTTGGAAGTTTTCCTTCTTATTTGGTAACACATATTCAAAAAATATTGCATTCCGAGATTCTATGGTTGTACCCACATGAATATTAGGAATGTTTGACTTATGAACTATGAAGCGATATGCACTACTGTTTTGGGTATATCCGACAAATATTGCATCGAACGTTTTAGGTCCGATCTTAACTTGTTTTGGCTTAGGTACTTCGACCTTTGCTATGCACCCTCACACTTTCAAGTATTTGTACGATGGCTCGCGGCCTTTCCATAGTTCATATGATGTTTTATCATTTTTCTTGTGAGAGATTTTGTTGAGAATGTGGTTTGCTGATAATATGACTTGCCCTCACAAGTTCTGGGGTAAGCCTGAATTTATCAACAAGGCATTCATCATTTTCTTTAGTGTCCGATTTTTACGTTCGGCAATACCATTCGATTGAGGTGAGTAAGGTGTCATTATCTGATGGATAATTCCAGATTCTGAACAGAATTCATCAAACGGTGCACCATATTCTCCACCTCTATTGCTATGAATTATTTTAATTCGTTCTTCAAGTTGATTTTCAACTTCCGTTTTATAGGTTCTGAAAACTTCTAGGGCTTCGTCTTTACTTCTTAAAAGAAAGACATAACAGAATCTCGTGCAGTTATTGATAAAAATAATGAAGTACTTTTTACCTCCTCTAGTTTGCACGAATTTCAAGTCATATAGATCACTATGTATTAATTCTAGAGGAGTCGTTGACCTTTCCACCGAATGAAGAGGTAGTCTCGTCATTTTCGCCTCCACGCACACTTCGAATTTATGTGTTTCGTCAATATCGATATTCGATAATAAATTTAGTTTGATAAGACATTTTAGAGTATCATTATTGACATGCCCAAGCTGATTATGTCATAAATTAAAACACTTAACAATATAGCTAAAAGCTTTTAATTTATTACTATTAAAATTACGGTGTACAACCATCTTGAACAAATTTTGTTCTAAATACCCCTTTCCTACGAAGACACCGTTCTTCGTAAGCACAAAGTTGTTGGATTGGAACACTAGTTTGAATCCGGCTTTAACAAGTGTCAATCCAGAAACTAAGTTCTTCCTGATGTCGGGAACATGGAGCACATCAATGAGAGTTAGCTCCTTCCCAGACGTCAGTTTTAGAACAATTGTCCCGAGTCCAACAATTGAGGACGTCGTGGAGTTGCCCATATAGAGCTTTCTTCCACTTATCGGAGTGTACTTGGAGAACATCACCTTGTCCGAACAGACGTGGCAGGTTGCTCCAGTATCGATCCACCACTGCTTCGGGTTGTCCACCAAGTTGGCTTCGAACACGACCGCAGTGAGATCCAGAGCACTGAGATCTATGTCAACGGAGGTTGCGACTTGCTTCGCAACATTCTTCTGGCTCTTGGTTGTCTTCTTCGGGTGTCTGCAGTCTTTGGACATGTGTCCTGACTTTCCACAATTGTAGCACGTGCCCTTGAACCTTTTGCCTTGAGCCTTCTGGTTCGATTGCTTTGGCTTCTTGACTTTTGGTTCCGTCAGGTTGGACATCTCATCGACTGTCCGCTTTGTTCCTCTAGAGTGGGATAATTTTCGATTATCCTCCTCTATTCGCAGCCGCAGGATGAGGTCTTCAAGTCTCATCTCCTTCTGCTTGTGCTTTATGTAATTTTTGAAATCCTTCCATGACGGAGGGAGTTTCTCGATTACCACAACAACTTTAAATGACTCGTTCAGCGGCATTCCTTCGGCGTCCAGATCATGCATTATCAGTTGCATGTCTTGGACCCGTGACGCTCTTGGAATCCACCATTTTGAAATCCAGAAACCGGCCGACGATGAATTTCTTCAGTCCAACGTTTTCGGTTTTGTATTTCTTCTCCAGCGATTCCCACAATGACTTGGCCGTCTCCATCATGCAATATACGTTATATAGCGCATTGTCCAGCGCATTAAGAACATAATTGCGGCATAGGAAGTCTCCGTGTGACCACGCATCGCGAGCATCCTGCCTCCCGGAATTATCTTCCGTAATGGCTGGCGGGTCTTCACGCAGGAACCGTACAAGGTTCAGCATGGTGAGGTAGAATAGCATCTTCTGCTGCCATCTTTTGAAGTCGGCTCCGTTGAATTTCTCTGGCTTCTCAGCGCGTGGGACGACGGTTGGTACATCGTTGATTCCGACCATATTAGTTTGCCGAATATCGTTTCACGATTGTTGGTTGCTGACTTGTATCTCCTCGGTATTTGACTTAGTCGATTTACGACCGTTGAATCTTCCGGGAGGTTGCTTTCGGAAGAAGCAAACTGATTGGTTTACGTCGAGGCTAGTGTTCGACACTATCTCCGTAAAACAATATTGCTCCGCTACTGGTGCTCACGAATAGCAGCAATTCGTTTCTAAGACACAACGACGTCGTCTCGTAATAGTAGCACTTCAAATTCCGAGATCAGCGAACCTTTCCATAGACTTTTTGGACTCTCGATGCAAAAGATGGATGAGTGCGAATACTTTTAGATTGCAATGCTTGAATGAATGAAATGATCAAGAGGAGGAATCTTTTTATATTGAGTGAAGAGGTAAGTACCCTTTGGTTCAGACAGATCTGGACCGTTCATAACGAAAGGGTATAACCCTTTAAAGGTCTTTTAATCTCGTCCCTTGATTTGAAGAGTTATAACTCTTCAGATCCCATCTTGATCTTAGCCGCCAGATTAGAACATTTAATCCGACGCCTCAAATCCATCCTCCCTCTTCACAGTCAGATTCGAATCCAACGCTCCAGATCGCACCTGCTTGCGATCTGTCCAGATCTTTGATCCGACGTTCCAGATCGCACCTTCCTGCAATCTGTCAAGATCTTTGATCCGACGGCCACTATCTGTTCGTCCAATCCAGTCATCGTTCCCTACACAGTCACGTGCCACATAAGCACTGCCTCGTCACCGACATGCCACGTGGTGCCTACTTGATCATGACACGTCACACCGACATGCCACGTGGTGCCTACTTGATCATGACACATCACACCGACATGCCACGTGGAGCATAAATTAAATCTCCTCGAAGTGCAAAGTGAGCCAACAAAGCGCCTATTGCGCGCAGCGGGTGGCGGGCTCGCAGGTGCGAGCACCTGCTCGCCTAAGGGTAGAGACCTCCTGTGCTTTTGTATTAACAATATTAGCACAAGAACACATATAAGGAAATACTGGCTCTCGCCGATTAGCAATGTGAGACTAAAGCTCTATCTTTTTCCTTAATGTTCATTTGAGCGTATATTGAACAATTAATTTCTCATCCACTCTTAATCGGTTTTGAGGAAATAAGTAGTCTAGATTTATCTACGTGAAACATAGATTTCGATTTTGAAGTCAAACTTGACTTTCAACGATCGATGACATTAAAATTTTACTTTGCATATCTAATAATATAGACCCGACCTGTTAAGATAAAAATCTGATCCGATTTGATCTATTTCCATTTCAAGTTCTGACTCTACTAGACTCGATTCCTTTGTATAGCCCCGATAAATGGTAAATTATAACCGGAAACACTTAAAAGAACAGTTTACAAAATGTTAATATAATGATTAATGATGCTTTGGAAGCACCATCAATCCAAAATCTTTGGAAGCTTGACAGTCCCAATGCCAAAGCAGCTCCCATTGAAGCTGTCAAGAAACAAAAGAGCTGAGGCAACCATGAAGAAGAAAACAAGAATGCACCCTGCTTATTTAAACGTAACCCAGACCTTCTCCTACCTTCTTCAAAACAATGGTTCTTCATCTCTTCAATGGCACCGCCGCCGCTGCCACTACCAGTTTCGTCAAGATCATCTACGCCGGCGGCCGCGTGGAGTTGCACGACAGGCCGGTGCTGGCCGCCGACATCATGTCCAAGCATCCCAAGTGCTGCGTGACCCACCCGGACGTCTTCCACCAGCCGTGGGCCGTGCTCTCCTCCGACGCTCTGCTCCCTCTCGGCCACAAGTTCTACGTCGTCCCCGTCAGCACCGTCCGCAAGCTCCGCCGGCATTACCGGAGCAGGAACTCGGACCGCGCAGCGCCTCTCCACCAAGCGGCTCCGTCAGCCGCGGATCCATCTCCGGCGAGCAGGCGCAAGAAGAACCTCTTCTCCGACGGTTCATTGTTTCTCTCCCTTAGGAGACCTTTCCAATGTTTAAGGAAAGCCAGGAAGAAGGGGCATGACAATACCAAGGCAGAAGGGAGCTCGAGGAAGAACAAGTCTCGTCAGAGGAGGACGGCGAGTGAATCTCCGGGAGCTGCGCCAAGTCACCATTGGAAGTCGAACCTTGACAGCATCACAGAGGAGTAGAACAGTACTATTTACTGGCACTGATTAGGCCAAGGATGCCCTTAATTAATTAAACACCATCAATCCACAAAGTAAACAATAAATATCATTAATAGATTGATCGAGCTAGATACGTTCTTGAGATTGAAGGTCTGTGGCAATCGAAACATACCAACTCTTTTGGGATTAAATCTCAATTACAGTAATGAAACGGAGAATTCAAATATTAAGGGGCTTCCCTTCATGCAAGTTCCCTTCAATTCACTCAAATTTGATCATAATCATGTGCAATTGGTGTGAATTGTGCTTTATACATTCTTCAAGTAGTAGTTAATGCCCTACACAAGGGAAATTATGTTGGTGTCACATGAACTCTTTATGTGAGCTTCCGCTCACACTACGGTTTTATTGCTTGCTCTTAATTAGAGCCGTAAATAAGTCAAACTAAGCTAAGCGAAACAAAACTAAGGTTTGGAGTATTTAAACTTTGTCTGACAAAATAACTGAGTTAAGCTAAGCTAAGTCTAAAATGAACTAGGTCATTGAAATGATTGTTCAAGCTTGACTTGATTTATTTTTATGAGCTTGAGCTTGGTTCGTTTAGATGTTATCGAGCTCTTAATTCAAACTTATTTTATTATTTGAAACTTTTGCTTATTTGATTTATTATTGAGTTTAATATTTCAAATTTATTTATTGATTTTAAATGTTTCTTTCTTTCTTTAATATGTTCATAAGAGTTTTATAATGAACATGATTTATGAAATTATTCACGAACATTAACGAACTAAACATATATGTGTTCAAGATTATTTGTTTAGTTTAATGAGTTGTTCAAGTTTGTCGAACGAATATAAACAAACCCTTACCAAGTTGAATATCAAATTTGTTCACGGATATTCAATTTATTTACTGCCCTACTTACTCTCTTCCTCTCTTGGTGGCATGCACCCTATACCATTCATTGCACAAGAGAGGAAATATCCATGATGACTCATGCTATACATGGTTAGCTAAGTGACAATGAACTCATGACAATTATGTGTGTGTAGCCTGTTAGAACCGGTAGGAGAGCAAGAGGGGGGGTGATTAGCTCCGATTTGCTTGTAAATGATTTGTCGCCGTGGAAGACTTCAAGCAATGCTAACACTAAGGATTTACTTGGTATCCACCTCCTTGAGGTGACTAATCCAAGGATTCACTCTCCTCACTCTCTCATACACTATGAAAGATCTCCTTCTTGAGGTGGAGAAACCTCTTACAAGTTTACAAGAAAAAAAATGATGAACCAGGCAGCAGACAAATTGAACCTGGGGTGACCGACCCGGCCCCACGGAAGTTTCCCATCGGTCACCAGGGTAAATCGGGAAGTGCTCGCGGTGGACAGTCTAGAAGCCTAGCGTCCCAGGGTTCGCGCCCCATTTGGAGGAAAAATTCATGCAAAATGCGTCGTAGTTGGGGATCGAACCGCGGATACCTGGGTTAACAACTAGTTACCCTACCGCTACATCATAGCCCCGGGAGCCTTACAAGAAGAAACTACAAGAGGAAGCCAAATTCAATGAAAAATATTATAAGATTTACAATAATGTGCTCTCTTTGCTTTCCTTGCTATCTTCAAGCTTGATATCGCCTCTATAACTTTGGAAGTGCAGCAACACTAAGCCCCAAAGCTTCTCTTGAAATGGCGTGGAAAGAGGAGGAGGAGAAGTGTTGAAGAGCCCGTGAAGAGAGCCGCTCAAAACTTGTGTGAAAACTCTTTATACCCGACGCCTAGGGTTTCCTAATCGATTACCCAATCGATTACCACGTCAAATTTAGCCGTTCAACGACTAGTTTTTGAACCTGAATCGATCAGCCAATCGATTAAGACTACCCTTAATCGATTGCTGAATCAATTTAGCACCTCTCTGTGCTCTCGCGTCGCACTGTAGTAATCGATCACCTGATCGATTACCGGACCGTTTAATTGATTGATCAGTTGATTAAGGGAAGTCTGAATCGATTACCCAATCGATTCATCCACCTTCTGTTCTCGCAACAAAACTTTCTTAATCGATTACCCAATCGATTCACTCTCTCCTTAATCAATTACCCAATTGATTAATGTAACACCCGCCCTTCCCGGCCTACGATGTAGGCGGAAGGCGGCGTTACGCTAATATACATACATGCATATGTTGATTTTAATGCAGCGGAATAATTTTTTTTAAACTTTATACATGTGCATTTAAACCATGCAACTAACACTTGAATCATGTAAACATGCCTTAATTATCATTCCTAAACATGGTTACATGGTAACTTAGTACTGTCATAACATAAAAATATAAAACATATCATGTGAGACATAACATTATTGATCATGCTTGCATTAAACATCACTTATCCTACCATCAAGCTTAAAAGCCAACCTAAGTATAGCACCATGGGATAGCATGTTAACATCATAATCTAGCCATGGCAAGTATAGCAATAAAGTATGATATGAAAATCACATAAGTTGTTCTTTAGGCAAAACCATCATAAGTATAGCATGAAACTAAAGAGGACAATGCAAAATATAGGACATGTGACAGAGTATAAGTATTAGGATCTTTTCTTTTTCTTTTGCCAAGTCACTGCCACACACACACAGTTGTCCTCATACTGCTTCCCTTAGCTTAATATCCTCTTGCTTGATATGCGGTATAAGAAAGTAAAACTATAAGCACATAGGCTTAGTAAGACTCTTTCCTACTCACTAAAATCATACGTCGCATACATTCAATAAAAAGGCATAACATAGAGAGTGTAACATAAAACAAAAGCATATCATGAGTAGGTATTCATAAAGCATTTGACATGAGGAGGCATATAGATGTACATGGAAATACATAATCATATGGAAGTGCTTAACATGAAATGAAAGTACATAGAGCTCATGGCATAAGAAGTATTTGACATAAAATATAAGCATATGAACATACTTGACATGACATAGTTCTTGACATAAACATAAGCATATGATATACTTGACATGACATGGTTCTTGACATAAATATAAACATAAACATATGATATACTTGACATGGCATGGTTCTTGACATAAACATAAACATATGAACATACTTGACATGACATAATTCTTGACATAAACATAAACATATGATATACTTGACATGTCATGGTTCTTGACATAAACATAAACATATGAACATACTTGACATGACATAATTCTTAACATAAACATAAACATATGATATACTTGACATGGCATGGTTCTTGACATAAACATAAACATATGGTATACTTGACATGGCATGGATGCATAACATGAATAAATGCATGAGTTAAATGCACATAACATAAGGATGCTTATTTGAAAATCATAATTATAAATACTTAAACATAATCATCACATCATGGGGGGCCCCGGCTTGTACCACATACATACATCATATGTGCGCATCCCTAAGTAAATGCGAGATAGCTAGTCTCGACCTACTAGGGTAGGGACAACTACGGTAGTCCCAGAACAGAGGCTGACATAAGGAGCTCATCCCTGTTGGACAGCTGCGGTAGTCCAGAACCGAGGCTTTTATAAGGAGTCCATCCCTTGGACCCTTACTTCGGTCCGGTACAAGCTCATTCATAAAGTAAAATAGCTTCACATGCTTCATCATTCATACATTCATAGAACATACATAACATACTTAGAGACATAAACATGATCTTAATACATGAAGCATGGTATAAAGCATACTTAGCATTTCATCATTCATACTTAATGCATAATATCATTATGCCTTAAAGGCATGAACATCATCTTCATTCATAAGGCATGACATATATACATAATTATGCCTTAAGGCATAAATATCATCTTAGTTCATAAAGCATGCATGATCATGTCACATAAGGTAAGCATGCATAGTTAAGTTTTTCATACATGGTACATATCACATAACATTCATGATCATGGTATCTATCATAAAGCATGCATAGGTAGGATCCATATGAACATGATACATACTACATAGGTTCATGACATTCAACATAAAACATGCATATGTCTACATAACCCTATTATATATCATAATATATATGTTCAAGGCTTTTAACATAATGCATGCATAATTCTACATAACATGAGGCATACTTCATAACACATGTGTTCATGATATATGGTTTAGAACATTTAAGAATAAAATCTACTAAAACATGACACATAACATAAGCATACAAGATCATGATGCATGACACATAAAGTTAGGGTTTAGGCATAATAAAATTCATACAACATGCTTGAACATATATCTACATCATAATACGCCATAAACAAGTATTCTTAAAACCCTAACCCAACCCAACCCAAACCCTAGTTGAGGTGCTTGGCCGAAAGTTGGAAAAAGGAATCCCATTATTCAAGCAACATGTGAGGTACCATAAGTAAAGTAAAGCCCATACAATACATACAATGCCATAGGAAGCCATTAGAACCCATGATTGGGGCTAACCCTAAGTCCTAGCCCTACAACTTGGTCTTGGCCGAAACCCTAGAGGGTCACAAGTACATGGAAAAATTCATATAATTCACAATTAACATCCAATACAATACATACAATACCATAAGAAGTCATTAGAACACATGATTGGGCTAACCCTAGTTCCTAACCCTAAAACTTGGTCTTGGCTGAAACTTATAGGGGTCTTAAGTCCATGGAAAAATTCATATAATTTCAATTAACATCCATTATAAGATAGGGAATCATAATAAGCATGCTTAGTGGGTTAGATTTAATCCTAACCATGGAAGTAGGATGGTGGCCGAAACTTGTAGAGGGTCTTAGGGTGCTACAAAAGTTCCACAAATCATAATTTATTCTTTATTTATCATGAGAAAGCATTAGGAAGCATAAGTGAGATTTTAACATCATCTTAGACCCAAAAACTTGCTTGGCCGAAAACCCTAGGAGCCCTAATCCATAGTTTTCTCAACATAAAGTCTAAACAAAATCTTAAATCATAAGAGATAACATCAAAACTATTATACCACAGGTGAGGGAGTCTTACATCTTTTTATCTTGATTATAAACCTTAAGTGGAAGAAAAATGAAGACCTTCTTGACCTTAGAACACTCCTTGTCCTTGTAGCCTTGTAGGAGAACTTAGATCTTCAAGAGGGAGTCTTCTTGTGAAGTTTTCCAAGGGGAAATCCACCTTGTGGGTTTCGGCTAGGAGGAGGAAGAAAAGAGGAGAGGAAGAGCCCTTGGTGGAAGAGAAGAGGAAGAAATAACTTAGGTGTCTCTTCACTCCTCATCCCCCTCTTTTATACTAAGTGGAGGGGCAAGTGAAGGGGCATGGTGCCTCCTCACATGGTGACTCTTCACTTCCTTTAGCCTTAATAACAATCCTCTTCCTTTTCCACTAGCACTCCCTTGCTAGGTGAATTGGTTAGTACATGCATGATGAGACTTTGCCTCTATCCTAGGTCCAAGGTTCAATCCTTGGTGCATGCACTTTATTTTTATTCCATTTACTTTTATTTTTGGCAAGGCCCACATAAGGCCCACCAAGAGTCATGCTAATATTCCTAATTGGAACCCATTTCTATTTATGTTAAATTTTACCTAAGGTCCACTAATACCCATGGTACTAGAAGAGCCCATGTAAGGCTCATTAGTACTTAGCTTTTTATTCCATATAAGAAATTATGCTAAGGTTCATGCTAATATTCATATGTCACTCAAGAATCCCTATAGGCATGATCAATATTTTAAAGAAAAATATTGAGAGGATTTTACGGACGTTACAATTAAGTTCCTCCTTAATCAACTACCTAATTGATTAAGATCCTTCTTAATCGATTACCCAATTGATTAAAATCCTTCTTAATCGATTACCTAATCGATTACGGTCCTTCTTAATCAATTACCTAATTGATTACGGTCCTTCTTAATCAATTACCCAATTTATTAAGATCCTTTCTGTTCAGGCGAGACAACAACCCAATCGATCACCCAATCGATTGAGTCCACCCCAACTTGTGTGCACAAGTCTAGGGTCTTGCCTAACCTTGGTCAACCGTGACCTGTTAGGACTTCCCTACCAAGTGTCCGGTCAACCCCTTTGACCAACCTAGATTTCTCCTGCCTAGTTCCCAACTAGGACTTAACCTGATTCTCAACCAGGTTTGCCTAACCCTTGAGTTAGGTCTAGTCTCTTGGTAGACTTCCACCTTGTCAGTGTGCGATCTCCCCAATCCACCTGGACTTCACCTAGTCCCCCTAGGATTTTTCTCATGCCAGCGTGCGATCTCCCCGATCCACCTGGACTTCACCTAGTCCCACTAGGTCTTTTCCAGTCAACCTTGACCCACTTAACATCATACTATATTCAAACATCATATGATCAAACAAACATCATTATCAAACATCGAAACATCCAAACTCAAGCTTACAAAGCTTAGTCAAATTAGGTCAACCCTGACCTAACCAAGATTGCACCAACAATCTCGCCCTTTTTGATGTTTGACAATATGTTTGAGAAAGACTAATCCCTATTAGCCTTTCAACCTTCTCCCCCTTTGACACACATCAAAAACTCTCCCCGAGATTCTATATGGTCAAAGGCATACTTTCCATTTGAACTCATGCTCATTCTTGTGCATTCATGCTTTCACTTAAAAAAATCAAACACATACTTTTAAGGAAGACCTCCCCCTCAAAACATGCTCTAAACCTCTATTATTGCACCAACAATGATTTTTGAGTTCCTAAAACTTTAGGAAATCTCAACTTGAGGTTTTGAGATTCAAAACTTGAATCAAAAACCTCTCCTTAACCCTATAATTTTCACCAAACCATCTCCCTTTTTGGTTTCATACTGAAATCTACCCAAATGTACTTATAAAAGTATTTCGAGGGCCTAGGGATTGGTAGGTTACTCAAAATTTGGTTAACCGACTGAAAACAGACAGTTTCAGTCTTACCAATCGATTGGTGTTGGGAACCAATCGATTGAGCTAGGCCTTAATCGATTAACGGATCGATTATAGCTGCCTTTAATCGATCAATGGATCGATTACAGCTGCCTTTAATCGATCACCCGATCGATTGAGAGTTTTTTATTTTTGAAAACAATTTCAGTCCGAATTTCAGAAACCTCCAAATAATTCTACAAAATTAAAAAAAAATCCTAAAATTTTGTGTAGACATTATTTATGACATTTACTATCAAGTAAAAATAATTTTATATGAAAATAACTCCCTTTTTCAAAGATTGACACAAAATTTGAAACTATTGAGATACTTCAATGTTTCACTTATTTTGTATCCAATTCATCAATGATGAGTTCTATCAAAAGATAGTCTTCACCAAGGTTTTTCAAGATAGTTTTGAAATAGTTTTCAAAAATAATTTCTAACCATATTTCTTGGGCTAAATGCACATGACTTGTACATTAGTTTTCCCAATGATTGGAGTTCATTTATATTCATGTTTTGATGAACCTAAAACTCAATAGGATGCACATGGATCAACACCTTGAGTTTTATTCATCACCCTAACATCTCACTTATTTCTAATGTAACTCAAAATACACACAAGTCAATATGGTCTTGGTGAGATGTGAAAATCATGTTCTCCCTAAACTAAGGGTTCATGTATTTCTACCTAGGCATTATAAACTTTGATCATTCACCTAGAATGTCAATTAATGTCAATATCCTTAATTTCAATAATAATTAAATTAATGCATGATAATGACTATGACATGCATCATATGAGAATTAAAACAATATTATAACTAGATGATGTATGTATGACATGACATGTAATATTTTCATAATAAAATATGAATGATGAATTATGATGTTATGACATGTGATAGGGCATACAAAACATGGCATAGTAGCACAAAAGAAAATACCTAGATTTTCTATCTAAGATCAATAACTTATCGCTAAGCCATTAATAATCCTAACTTTACCCCTAATTTCCAAGATAATGCCAAAACTCCCCAACTTGGCCTATCTTTGGATTCTAACCTAGTTGTGCCAACTTTATTGAGTTCAGTCTTTCAAAAATATAGTTTGGCACAAATTTTACTCCTCCTAGAGTAAACAAATGACTCCTTCATTTTCAAGGGTAGTAGCTCCTTGAAAATGTCCCAAAGTGCCAACTTCATCAAGGTTAGGTTAACTACCCTTTCAATTTGAGTTAACACTCTCTAGACTTATCTAGGGTGTTGCGAACACACTCTTAGGAATCCAAAACTTATTGGTGCTCCTTGGGTGTTCTAGGTATTCACTAGGGATAACTTCCCTTAATACCTTCCTAATGATTCTTCTAGGCTTCTCCGAAGCCTTAGTCGTGTTAGTCTTGTCTTGGTCAACCCTAGGGATGACTTCCCTTGTGGCCTTGACTTGACTCCTTGGCCTAGATTGAGTTCCATACCTATATGGAACTCTATGATAGGATGGACCATCATCCTTGGTTTTAGGTTTGTATCCAAACCTTTCTTGCTCCTAGGGTCCTTGATTTCCTAAATCGATGTTTTGAATTTTTGATCCCTTAAATAGATTTTCTATTCTTTTGAGAGATTTTTCTAATGTCTCAAGTTTTGACCTCAAAACTTGATTTTCAATCATTACTTTCTCAATGCTTGGTTTTCTAAGATTGCCTTGGTGATTTTTCTTTTTGTCCTTGTTTTGGGTAGGTCTACTCTTAAAAGATCTAAAATCTTCCCTATCCTTAGATGTGGTAGACCTAGCATGGAAGACTATATTTTTTCTTAGGTTTTTCATACCTCCTATTTTCATGATAAATAGCATTTAAATGAAAATATTTATTTTTAACATGCATATTATCATGATTTAAATAAATATTATTACCTAATGGTACCTTAATCTTGCTCTTGGAGGCTCCCCCTTGATTTGAGGAGCTCCTTTTTGCCTTGGTCGGATCTTTCCCCTTTGGATATTGATTTCGATGGTGTCCCTTTTGTTTGCATGAGAAGCACACAATGTGCTTCTTATCCTTCTTTACCACGGGGCCGACCTCCTTTGGCTTCTCCTTGGTCTTGGGTGCCACTTATACCATCTTCTTGACCAATTTGGGACACTTACTCTTATAGTATCATTTTTCCCTACACTCAAAGCAAATGATATGATCTTTATTTTTACAAATTGAAATTTTTATACCTTTACTTGTAGGGGTGACACTTTCTTCCTCTTCATTGACATTGGAAAATGATGTTGAAGCCTCTTCTTGTTCCGACGTCAATGTCAAATTTTGCTCCTAAATCCTTGAAGTAGAAGCTTCTTGAATTTCCTCCTCGGTTGTTGAGCATCTCTCAACTTCCGAATCCTCTTCATTTGATGAATCTCCCTCTTCGAATTTGTCTTGATATGGTACAGTGGAGGGATTTTCATGAAGCTTTGCCAATTTGCTCCAAAGCTCTTTGGCATCTTTAAATTCTCCAATCTTGTCCAAGATGGTGCTCGGCAAAAGATTTACCAATAACTTGATCACTTTGTCGTTGGCCTCGCATCTCTTGATTTGCTCCTCATTCCATTTGCTTTTCTTGAGGAGCTTTCCTTTGGTGCTTATTGGAGCTTCAAAATCCTCCATTAGAGCAAAACATTGCTCTATCTCCATCATGAAGTAATTTTCAATCTTTGACTTCCAAAGATCGAAATTTGCTTTGTCGAATGGCGGAGGTGCCCGGGTGTCGTAGCCAAACTCCATTTTAGAAGTTGAACCCTCTTGATGATGACTTCTTGAAATTAGAGTTTCTTCCAACTTTTTTTTCTTCCTCTAGCTCTTGCCCTCTTGGCAATGAGTCCAAAGAAGAGCAACCTCGCTCTGATACCACTTGTTAGGACCGGTAGGAGAGCTAAAGGGGGGGTGATTAGCTCCGATTTGCTTGTAGATGATTTGTTGCCGTGAAAGACTTCAAGCAATGCTAACACTAAGGATTTTACTTGGTATCCACCTCCTTGAGGTGACTAAACTAAGGATCCACTCTCCTCACTCTCTTATACACTATGAAAGATCTCCTTCTTGAGGTGGAGAAACCTCTTACAAGCTTACAAGAAGAAACTACAAGAGGAAGCAAAATACAATGAAAAATCTTACAAGATTTACAATAATGTGCTCTCTTTGCTTTCCTTACTATCTTCAAACTTGATATCGCCTCTAGAACTTTGGAAGTGTAGCAACACTAAGCCCCAAAGCTTCTCTTGAAATGGCGTGGAAGGAGGAGGAGAAGTGTCGAAGAGCCCGTGAAGAGAGCCGCTCAAAACCTGTGTGAAAACCCTTTATGCCCGACGCCTAGGGTTTTCTAATCGATTACCTAATCGATTACCACGTCAAACTTAGCCGTTCGACGGCTAGTTTTTGAACCTAAATCGATTAGCCAATCGATTAAGACTGCCCTTAATCGATTGTTAAATCGATTTAGCACATCTCTGTGCTCTCGCGTCACACTGCAGTAATCGATCACCTGATCGATTACCGGACCCTTTAATCGATTGATCAATCGATTAAGGGAAGTCTGAATCGATTACCCAATCGATTCAGCCACCTTCTATTCTCGCAACAAAACTCTTTTAATCGATTACCCAATCGATTCACTCTCTCCTTAATCAACTACCTAATTGATTAAGATCCTTCTTAATCAATTACCCAATTGATTAAGATCCTTCTTAATCGATTACGGTCCTTCTTAATCAATTACCTAATTGATTACGATCCTTCTTAATCAATTACCCAATTTATTAAGATCCTTTCTGTTCACGCGAGACAACAACCTAATCGATTGAGTCCACCCTAACTTGTGTGCACAAGTCTAGGGTCTTGCCTAACCTTGGTCAACCGTGACCTGTTAGGACTTCCCTACCAAGTGTCCGGTCAACCCCTTTGACCAACCTAGATTTCTCCTGCCTAGTTCCCAACTAGGACTTAACCTGATTCCCAACCAGGTTTGTCTAACCCTCGAGTTAGGTCTAGTCTCTTGGTAGACTTCCACCTTGCCAGTGTGCGATCTCCCCAATCCACCTGGACTTCACCTAGTCCCCCTAGGACTTTTCTCATGCCAGCGTGCGATCTCCCTAATCTACCTGGACTTCACCTAGTCCCACTAGGTCTTTTCCAGTCAACCTTGACCCACTTAACATCATATGATATTCAAACATCATATGATCAAACAAATATCATTATCAAACATCGAAACATCCAAACTCAAGCTTACCAAACTTAGTCAAATTAGGTCAACCCTGACCTAACCAAGATTGCACCAACATAGCCAACCAACAACATAGTTCATGATTGCTAACGAGGCACAATCTAGTCGGCTAACCAAGTGAGATATTTGCAATCTTGGTCATGACACCACAAGTGTCTAGTTTAGATTTCACCATACCTACAGATGTTAATTAGGTCACCTCCGGTTTTTACTTATCAAAAAATTGGTCATGTATTGGTTGTACTTTGAAGTCAATATTCCATCTCAAGATCACTAAGATCAAAGACCTTTTAGTATCCTATTGTGTTTTAGGATCGTCTCACTGTCTCACTCTGAGATAACAATATCATGATTAAAAGTATAATTTCATTCATATGTACAATTAGTGATTCCTAAGATTAATCTCATTATATACAACAATATTAACCAATCATATGATACAGAACCTTGTTTAAAAAAAAAAAAGTAGTCGAACTATTGGAGAAAAATTAAGAAAGTGCTTCCCATGTGGTATATATGTGCAAGATTATAATCAATCATGACAACCCAGTAAAACAATCAACGCACTAGTTAGATGCATGGCAGAAGACACAAGGCACATGGACTTGTGTCAGACTACTAGCTTGTATAGTTTGCAGTACAAGTACAAGAACTGAGACGTGCATGGCTCAGTGGAAAGAGATGAAGATGGACTCTAGCAATCATGCAGCTTTCTCACTGTTTTGCCTGGCTGTCCTAACCCAACCCTTTTGATGGTAAAAAGGCGATTCGCTCGTCTTTAGCGCCCCCGCTAATCCGTCTCAGAACAATACGGAGGAGATGAATTACGGAGGCTACCAATCCAAAGTCGTAGGGAATTTATTTATTACTAAAAGGACTCGAACCCGAAACCTCAAGCAACCCAACCCTTTTGGAACAATGACAAGATGACAATTCCGAAGAAATTAAAGCTAGGTAGTTGTGTGATTTGTGCCTTTGTTGCATTAGCCTTGGGTTACACGAGAGCACAAGGCTTCTATGGTTTCTTCTCTTCTTGTTGGATACCTAGTAGCAAAAGAATAACAAGAAGTCACAACTCACAAAGGAACCTGTGGTGGTTACCCTAAAACTCATCAACAAACATGCATTTTCAACAAGTCATGGAAAGTGTGTGCAATTGATAGTATGCTATAGACTAAGCTTACTCACTTTCCTCATACCTAAAGCATGTCTCCTCCTAACATGTACAACTAGTTTGTACTATAACGAGTTAAACTTTCACTAGTCTCACTTGAATGATGATTGTCACGAGATCCAGCTTGGCATATGACCATACACATAAAGCATTTGTTGTGTAGCCTATTGCAAACCAATCTAATTGAAGGGGACCATCAATGCTAACTAAGACAAAGGACATAAACTTTGGCAGCCTCTATTATTGAATTGCTACTACTACTACTATTATTATGTATGTTCCTTCTCTAGTCCTATACATCTCTCACTTTAACTGTGCCGAATCTATATAATAAACATAATCCATTGTTCTTTTCATAGTATTCCTTTTCACTAATGATTTCAGAGTTTGAAAAAAAAAATTGGTACAAAATATATATAAAATTTTTTGGAAGAAACATTCAAAAAACATGCCATTCTGTCACAATAATAATAATAATAATAATAATAATAATAATAATAAAAGGCTCATTGCAGGTCCATCAGTTTGGCAAAAATTTGCAGTGGAAACAGAGGAATTCATGACCATCACTTGCTTCAGAGACTAAGGTAGGTTAAGAAGCAGTGTTTTTATATGGGGTCAGATCATTTTCTTAGTTTTATTGACCACGTAGGATACCAAAGGTGCATCATTGCCTTTCTTAGAGTTCTGACGGATTGACATCGTATTTACAAGGATATCCAAACTTACACCTGACTAATCCGTTTGGCTGACTGATCATGTCCTACAGCCTTCAACGAGAGGCTCTACCGATCAACGAGGATAAATCGTGGGACGGAGACACGTGACGACTTCACCATTGATGATATCGGTACCCGATGACCCGACTACATAGCAGCCTATGGTAATTTTTTTCCGTCAGCATGTTGCGCGCTCTACCAGGAGGAATCAAATCCGAAAAATGAGGGATCATCCAAGTGAACTATTACCAATCGCGCTATGCCCGCAGGGGCATTTATTATCAATTCTTAGTGATATAAAATATTTCATTGAGTTTGATCTTTCTTTTTCAAAGAGTCATTATGATAAATAAAATATCCTTTATCAATTATATATCTGTCTAGATCGACGATTCTAAACCATTTGAAATAAAAGATATCACGCTCCAGAAATTAGATTTATCGGAGTATCCTTTGTTCAAACTGTTTCGTCACATTCTTTACTGTCCGAGACCAACCTCTAAATTTTAAAACCAAACCTTTAAATGATAAATCAGTAAATTAAAAAAATAAGTCAAAACATCAAAAAAATTTGAAAATCACATTGTCATTAACGAAATTCACATTAGAGGATCCATAGATTATATATGAAATTCACATTAGAGGATCCATAGATTATATATATATAAATATATACGATATCCATATGCTATGGAATGTATCCTGATGCCCCATTTTTAATGAGTATTATTTTTTTTTTAATTTTTTTCAGATATATTATATATATTTAAGGTTTAAAATTTTAAGATTTAATATTTAGTTATAATAGGTTTAAACTAATAACATTTTAATATTACTTTGAATATCAATCGACTCAATGGATTGAAAAAAATAATAGATGGAGATGAAGTTTAAATGAAAAAAAAATAAACATGTACAAATTTAATAGAACCCTAAGATGTGTTTGGTTCAAGTTATCAGATATAATCTTAGTTACATGATTATCAAGTAATAACATAACTAAAGTAATGAGGAATGAAACATAATCTGAAGTTGTTTGGTTCAATTTAGGTAATCAAATAAAATCTTGTTTGATTACCTACCGGATTTTTAAGTATAATAATATTATATTGTTAAATACCGGATTTTTAAAGGGTTGAAAAGGTATTTTTTTAAATAAGGGCCTAGTTGTGAATAACTAAAATAGGAGGGCTTATTTGCAAAATGTCAAAACATTTAAAAAAGCCCTAAATCCTTCTTCCCGATTCAGTTTCCTCCCCCGCCCCCTTGCGCCGACTCCCCTCGAAACCGCCCGACGCCGCAGCCGTTCCCGAGCAAGCGATGCCGCTGTGCGGTTCCTCTCCACACAATGCCAACGGGTAGGTCGACGCCAACCCCGACGTCGTAAACCTCCACCTCACGTAAGTCATCGAGCCCTAGCCGTCGCTTCTCCCTCGCGACCACCGACCGCCGCCAGCCTAGCCTCTCCCTTCTCCTTCTTCTTCTCCGGCGCACACGAGCAAAGCATCGCAGCCCGCACACGTCGAACCCTAGTTGAGCTCCCCTCTCCTTCACCCTCGCTTGAACATACCGACGCCGAGCTACGGGTAGCGGCGGCGCATCTCAACAAGTAAGGTGTAGATAGAAGATTTGAGTTTAATCTTGTTGAATCTATAGTAGGGATTCGTTTCAGAGTCTCAACCTTGTTGTATTTAGCGTGATCAGGGGGCTTACATCCATTGCCATTGCTCATGTTGATATCTTAGGATAATCACAGGAAGGGAGCACGCTTGATTTCGCGAATTGGTAGCTGATCTATTAGAGTTGGGCAGTAGGGTTTTCTGTGTGCTATCAAAGGTAAATTTTTATACTATCAGTATCGATCTTGGATGTGTCTAGGTCCTCGGTCGAGTTGTTCTTCATGAATCAGATTTCTAATATGGGTTTTGCTTGCTCTTGTTGTTGTCGTGAGCTCCTCAAGGTTAGCATATATCTTTGGCTATGAGGTTTGATTGTGTTTTTGAAATGGTCTTGGTTGTGTGTTGATTTCTGCCGTGAGCTTTGAAAAGGGGTTTAATTGTGGGTAATTAGGTAAGATGATGAATTAATTATGGTTCAAGTTTGCTTGGCTAATATTGGTTCGATTCAACGAGGGGCTAGCTTAATTAATGAATTAATGAATATGGTTTAAATGGAATAGATCCCAACATGATACGTTAGGGGATTTTGAGATTTAAAGTAATAACCTAAGATTTGATGAATTAGGTTAAGAAGGAATCCATTGTATATTGTGAGTTAATTAAATAGAGGTCGTAATTTAGATTTCCCTAATTGTGTTTAGTATGTAGTTTAGCTAATTTGTTGATTTCACAATTAGCTAAACATTATCATTGATACAGGACCTTGATTCGGACTCGTTCGGTTGATCGTGGAAGGTCCTCGTTTACGAAATTCTACAAATAAAGGCGGCTACTTCTCCTTTGTACTCGAGTAGTTTCTTTTACCTTAAAGCATGACTATTTTATGTCTAGTAGGTTGCTTGACCTTAATCCCTGTTATTTTGTTATTTTAACTTCGCCGTTGATACTTATTCTTCGTTGATCTTCGAGCATTCAAAATTCGTATCTGTACAGTCCTCTATTGATTTTTTATTCTGTAAAGTATCGCTTGTACCCCAGAGGCACATGCTTCCTCGAAAATCAGGCAGCATCTCCCCTGTACGGCGGATAATATGGGGCAAATATACATACACTCTTATCACAAAAGCTTAGCCACAAACAGCTAGCATCACAATATATAGATGTAAACACAACCACACAGTTATTAAATAAGATAACGGGAAAGATAACGGATGGCTCAGCCTCCTTAAATATGAAAGAAAATCACAACTCAGAAAGAAAACTCAAATGTCTCTGTAATAATAACAAAATTCAGTCCGAATACCTGATAAACAAATAAAATGCGAAAACTCACCAAGTACTGAAATAAAAGCAACTAAATCAAATGCGGAAACAACTCAACTCTGGGGACTGGCAACTGGATCCTCTCCTGGCTCCAAGAAACGTAACTACCTGCTACCTGAAACAAAAATAGGAGGTAGCGGTGGTGAGTCCGGGCGGACTCTGCAGGTATATGAGTAGACAATAAGCATGACAAAATAAAGGATAACTAAGTAGAGAGCCAATAGAGTACAGTCCATAAGAAAAATAAGAATACCTAATCATGCATAACATAAGTAAAACGACATGGTATAAAATCCGAATAACAACTAAGCATGTATAAAACAACACAACAACAGTAAAACCAAGATATACATGCATGTCAATCAAGTGCAACAACCATAGCTCATATAAATGCAACAATCACAGGAAAAATGCATAAACGAAATACGTATGCACATGATGTAATGACATGTGTCACCCCTGACGTCAGTCAAACCGCCAACACATCTCATCTATGTGACCGAGTGGGTAGGGCTGTGACAACTGTACGCACTCCAACGAATACCACAAAGGTGTGGTTGAGTGTACAGGATGCTGGGGAGCCTACACTCCAGACCCCTGATACATAGGGGGAGGTATCAACAGTTACAATATCCCTCGAAAAACAACAGTGGAGGTGTCACTGTTTGTCTACAACTGCAACATGTGTGGCATAACAGGACAGTTGCTCGCACTCTAACAACTACCACGACAACCAGTGGTTGAGTGAATCGAGCAACAAAATGACTAACGACGGCTTAACCATATGGAAACCCAACAGTCGTTAATATACAACGTGCAGATATGATGCATGCTACAAGATGCACAAACAACCGGAAAAACAACGATGCAACCAAAATCTAACAAGTATACGACGCATCAATACATCCAACCGGAAATCGAAAACCAACGATTATACACCTACACTACTAGGTAGGGTATTTCTAATGCCAAACAAACCTATTTGTGTTTAATGGACTTCTAAGTACTCGCGTACAAGCGGTACTTTACAGAACAGAAAATCAATAGAGGACTGTACAGATACGAATTTTGAATACTCGAAGATCAACGAAGAATAAGTATCAATGGCGAAGTTAAAATAACAAAACAACAGGGATTAAGGTCAAGCAACCTACTAGACATAAAATAGTCATGATTTAAGGTAAAAGAAACTACTCGAGTACAAAGGAGAAGTACCCGCCTTTATTTGTAGAATTTCGTAAACGAGGACCTTCCACGATCAACCGAACGAGTCCGAATCAAGGTCCTGTATCAATGATAATGTTTAGTTAATTATGAAATCAACAAATTAGCTAAACTACATACTAAACACAATTAGGAGAAATCTAAATTATGACCTCTATTTAATTAACTCACAATATACAACGGATTCCTTCTTAACCTAATTCATCAACTCTTAGGTTATTACTTTAAATCTCAAAATCCCCTAACGTATCATGCTGGGATCTATTCCATTTAAATCATATTCATTAATCCATTAATTAAGCTAGCCCCTCGTTTAATCGAACCAATATTAGCCAAGCAAACTTGAGCCATAATTAATTCATCATCATACCTAATTACTCACAATTAAACCCCTTTTCAAAGCTCACGGCAGAAAATCAACACTCAACCAAGACCATTTCAAAAACACAATCAAACCTCATAGCCAAAGATATATGCTAACCTTGAGGAGCTCACGACAACAACAAGAGCAAGCAAAACCCATATTAGAAATCTGATTCATGAAGAACAACTCGACCGAGGACCTAGACACATCCAAGATCGATACTGATAGTATAAAAATTTACCTTTGATAGCACACAGAAAACCCTACTACCCAACTCTAATAGATCAGCCACCAATTCGCGAAATCAAGCGTGCTCCCTTCCTGTGATTACCCTAAGATATCAACATGAGCAATGACAATGGATGTAAGCCCCTGATCACGCTAAATACAACAAGGTTGAGACTCTGAAACGAATCCCTACTATAGATTCAACAAGATTAAACCCAAATCTTCTATCTACACCTTACCTGTTGAGATGCGCCGCCGCTACCCGTAGCTCGGCGTTGGTATGTTCAAGCAAGGGTGAAGGAGAGGGGCGCTCAGCTAGGGTTCACCGTGTGCGGGCTGCGATGCTCTGCTCGTGCGCGCCGGAGAAGAAGAAGGAGAAGGGAGAGGCTAGGCTGGCGGCGGTCGGCGGTCGCGAGGGAGAAGCGACGGCTAGGGCTCGACGACTTACGTTAGGCGGAGGTTTGCGACGTCGGGGTTGGCGTCGACCTGCCCGTTGGCGTTGCGTGGAGAGGAACCGCACAACAGCGTCGCTTGCTCGGGAACGGCTGCGGTGTTGGGCGGTTTCGAGGGGAGTCGGCGCAAGGGGGCGAGGGAGGAAACTGAATTGGGGAGAAGGATTTAGGGCTTTTTATAAATGTTTTGACATTTTACAAATAAGCCCTCCCATTTTAGTTATTCACAACTAGGCCCTTATTTAAAAAAATTACCTTTTCAACCCTTTAAAAATCCGGTATTTAACATATATGCTTATAAATTTAAAAGAAAAAGTAAAATTATATTATATACATATTTGTATCCTCAGTTGTCGGTCGCCAGCGGTGGTCGCCAGCGGGTCGCCGACCGTCATTGTCGGTCGTCGGCCACGAATAATGGTCGCTGGTCGTCGTTGCCGGTCGTCGACCGCGAATAATGGTCGCTGGCCGTCGTTGTCGATCGTCGTTGCCGGTCGTCGCCGGTCATCGCCGTCGCCGGCGCCGATCGCCGGCGACCGCCGCTGGCAGTGGTCACCCGCGAATAATATTTCTTTTGCTAAGGTAAATATCGGAGGATAATTTTGGAAAAATAAGTTTCACCACGGAAACAAGAAAAACTTTACTTTCTTGAAGTTTTTCGATTCCGGGTTGCATACCCCTTTTGCTGTCGTATCAGACATCGATCATTACTTAGGAATCGCTGATTATTTAAACCAAATAAGATTTTTGTTAATAACTTTAGATAGATAATCAAAGTTATCAAAGATAATCCCAAGAGTCAGGGGCGGGGCTAAGATCTTGGTTTACTATAGGCAACTAGAGTGCAAATGAATCGAACATGTTCGCGAGCTTTTCTAGTCGGCTCGATAAATATTTGATTCGTATTTGAAATTATCGAATTCGATATAATTTTTTCGAGTTGAATTCGAACCTATACTATTTTGTTCAATTGTTCATGAATTGCTCGCGAGCCGAACTAGAATCAAACTTTGGTTTTTTTACACATTTTAAATTTAAATATGCTCAAATTAAGATCCGAATAATTTGAATCAAACTTGAATTTTAGTCATTTCAAACTATAGTTCGATTCTACTCAAATCGAGGTTCAAACAAGTCGAACCAAACTCGAATTTTATTTCAAATTGAGCTCGAGCCAAAACTATTTGTACTTTTGAGCTTCAAATAGAATTCGAATATCACAAGTATATTTTTTGAACTCGAACTCAAATATCAATATTTTTATATTATTTGATTACGTTTGTTTGCACTTCTATAGACAACAATATAATATAATTAATAAAGAAAAAATATAAAATCTTATAATCATAAAATACCACAAAATAATTACTTTACAATTGTTTCAAATTGATCATCAAGTAGGATGAAATTAAATCTTGAGAAATCTTATGGATAAAACTCAAGTAGTCACATCAATATTTTCTTGTCAAAGGCTAAAAATGAATTTTATGGGCACAAACAAGCTACACAAAGGAGTAACTTTGTATCTGCCTTTTATAATCATTTAATTTTTGAAGTTACATATTAATAACACTATAGAATAAATCAATATGATAGTAATGTAAATTTATTATTTTGATCGTTGTATATCAATAGAAAATCAATTTTATAATTATATTTATTTATAGCTGCTGATAAATATCTTTCATTTCTTTTTGAGGGCTGCCCACACTGAGTCTATATTAGCTCCGCCCATGCCAAGAGTGTTTGGCAACGATGAATTCAAGACCTCTATAACTATCAATTATTTTTTTTTAATTAAAAGTGCTTGGCCATGATGAATCAATTGAATCGCATTGAGCTGACAGTTTAATTGATTGATAGTAGTTAATTTTTTTAACAAAATATGTTTGATGGTAATAAAAAAGTTATTTATTTATTTTTTAAAAAATAAAAAAATGATTAACAAAGTTTTAACTAGATAATGAACTCGAGTTTAGAAGCATCCGTATTAGAGAAAAATCTAAAATACGGTAGCATCGAATATTTTAATTTTTTATTTTTTTTTTTTTAAAAATAAGAGAACCTAGAGCAAAATGCACGTGAATTGGAGGTCTCTAAAGTCATCCAATACTTTTACAAAAATTGGACCATCGAAGACTCAATTAGGGAAATCAAGTGTGTAATAATATTAATTTATCATGAATTCAAGGTTTCTATAATCGTCCAATACTTTTTTTCAAATCCAATTGACTAGAGTCAATTTTTAATCGATTGACCGAGGATATGATGAAGTTTTTTTTAAAATTAATCGATTTGAAAAAGTGAATTAATCCACCAAATTGATAATATGCTATATGGAAATGTGATCACACATTTTTTTCATCATAGCAATATATCTTACTTATATGATTATAATTAGTTTTATTTATGCAGTCTACTGTCGTTGAGTGAATAAGAATCAGTAAATTTGAAAAATTTTTATATGTGCGAGAGTTTGGTCATGATTGTGATAAATAATCCTTTTATTTAGGAGATCATTGATCTTCCTTCATTTCATAATAGGACAAACATTATCACATTTTTACATCAATTGAAAACTTTTTATATGCAAACCGTTTATAAAAATAGATCTTTAGCAATACAAATTGTCTTTACCGACTCTGCAAATGCAATAGTTCAATTAGAAGGATGAATGTGTAATATGCACTTCCATAAAATAAACATTTTGTTTCTTTTTGTAAAAAGCTTATAAAATCCGTGGCCGTTCCTTTGCCGGCACTCCTTCACCGAACTCATCCAGTCGCCGTCTCTCCCTCTCAGCTCGCCATGGCAATGCCCACCTCCGCCCAAGAAATCTCTTGCGTTTCTCCCTAAGATTTCCTCTTTTGGTATTCACTTCTGGCTTGCGGGATCTGCAGACCTCCTGTTTCATGGTTGCAGTTCCTCTTCTTTGATGGGAAAATCACTCAGTCAGGATTTCTTCTTGGAACCCCACTTTCCTCTTTCTTACTCTCCACCTACTTCGCGTGTCTGTTTTGGCTGTAAGTTTCCTCTCAACCAACATGCCTTGGGCTGATTTTACCTGCTCCAGTTCGTGTTGATGCGCCATTGTGCTACGCACCCGAGGAGAGCTTGAATGACGGGGGCTTTCCTCAAGAGTGGAGCTTGGAGAGAGATGTGAAGGATTAGTGGATCTTGTAGTCTGGTAATGATAACAGCAGGATGTATCAAAGGTGCAAGCTTTCTTGTCGGTGGCTTCTTTGTGTTCTGGCCGTTTCTTCATCGATTTGTAGAATGGAAGGTATTGTATTCTGGTATTGTCTTCCTCTTCCTGATTTTGATTACTGAGCGAGAGGTTCGCAGTTGGTTTTCTTTTATGGGGAAAACAAGATCTGATTGATATGCATAATATAAAGCGGAATTTTGAGAACGTTTCTCTACTTCTGAGCGCAAATTTGAACATTGATTCTTCCACGATTTATTGTGAATTCCATTTTTATTTTCTTGTTAAAATGTGTTATCAATGTTTTGATATCCTAGATTTTCACTATATATGGTCTTGATGAACTGCCCCTTATCCTTCCACTTGAATAGTAATCATGTAATAGAAATAGAATGGTTTAAATCATCGTTCGAGATGCTTTCATGGTTGGTTTTGCATAGGACTTGCACGTTAATGTACTTTCTTAAACTGTCTTTCTCTTCGAATACTTTTTGAACTGGGTTAAATAATAGTTGGATGGATGTTTTTCCACATATTGTGTACTCTTATATTTTACACGAAAAGAAAATTTTGCAGCTGTGCAATAAACGTTAGATTTGTGAATTTGTATATAGATATTTTTACAGAGGTTAGAAGTTTGTTTTTTAAAATCTTAGTGACAATATTGTAATACTTTCTTTATTAAACTTTTATTTAGTCACAATGCCTTATGAAATTTACTGTCTTCATCACTGATGACTCATTCAACTGCCTTCAAGCTTAAAACTTTAGCTCATCTTGCATCACTATAGGAAGTCAAGTTTTCACTTGGATACATATTTTCCAAAGACTTGGTCAATCAAAGTATGACAGTGTGTATGAGTAACAATTTAATAATTACATCTATTAAAGTATTGTTTTCACAAAAATAGTCTCTTCACTCTCCTGCAAGGATATGCATTTTTGGGGCTGGGTCGGTCACTCCTAAGATTAGTCGACGTAAGCTGGATATTTGGTGTCAACTAAAATAAAAATAAAAAAGGGACAATGCTCATACTCGCTCTGTCCATGCTCTTTAACTGCACAATTAAGTTCTCACTACATTGACTAGAGAGACTTTGCATTCACAATAAAGAATATAGGATTCCAAGAGCATATGAAATTAGCAAACAAGGTAAGTACATAATAATTCATGTAAGCCAAATTTCTCACATTCAGTAAGTTTATTAAGACGATTATGTTTTCATCTTCCATCATGGATTGGGCATGACAAACAAAACAGTCATTTAGTTCAAACAACATATGCAAAGTTGAAATGTTCTAGAAGTTTTTTGTATAACTTTCTTTCTCAATGTTTATTATAAATGTTCTGTTGTTAACTAAATACTATTATGATTTTTTGAAGATTAGCAATCATGAAGTTATGGCTATCTGAGATGAGTCAGTCAGGGACTTCTATAAGTTGGTTACCTACATATCTCCTTAATGGGGTGGAAATTGTTCCCATAACAATTTTATGCTCTCTTCATGCTTAAAGGCTGATTCTCCTACTTTCTGATCTAAAGTATAATATGAATTGAGGATCACTACTTGTGGATGTCTGGAAATCATTCTATTAGTAAATAATAGAAGACATAAGCTTATATCCTAAAGAAACACGACTGGAGAATCTGTTTAAACATTTTGCTATCAGTATGTTATGTTCTTTGTTTCCTTTGCTTCGCTGACCAATGTGCATCCACTTCTGAATGAAACTTATGTACATCTTGAAGTCTGTGTTTGGTTTCCAGTTGAAATTGAACTCTATGCTGATCTCTCTCAACTAGGTTTGTTATCAGATTTGGTCACATACTTGTTGCCATTATCTGCATTGCTCCTAAGTTACTGACCACAAAGATTCCCTCAAACTCTAGTTATACTTCCTAGTTGCTTTATTAATTTACAAATCACTTATACAGTAGAACAGAAATTTTTGAATTTGACAGCTTATACCTCCACTTATTTCAGGGTTCTCTTCTTCTTGTCTTGAAACTGTAGGCACACTTCTAATTTATGTCAAATACATGAGAAAATTCAGTACACAAATGCGGGTCAAGTGTGGGCGACACTTAACACTGCAAGTGCTGCTTAATGCTTATTTGGCATGGAGTTCTCCATGCTTGCTAAAAAATTTGTACATATAATGGTGTATTTCCTAATTGAAATTGTATATTGCATTTTTCTCACAGGGCTTAGTATGGCTATTGCACCA
Source organism: Boesenbergia rotunda (assembly GCA_024364735.1). Classification (NCBI taxonomy): domain Eukaryota; kingdom Viridiplantae; phylum Streptophyta; class Magnoliopsida; order Zingiberales; family Zingiberaceae; genus Boesenbergia; species Boesenbergia rotunda. The sequence goes on along the minus strand of JAGFNQ010007187.1, from coordinate 243,123 downwards.
GTTTCATCATCCTACTCTTCACAGGGAAAAGATATAGAAAGCCATTCTGTACAAATTGGGAATTCTGAGAGAGAATTGGTACCTAGTTCAGTCATTTTCCTCAAAGGTATTCATGATTTAGTACCTAAAGCTGAGGCCTCTCAATGTGATTCAAATCTTGTGACAGTGGTTGTTCATATACAAATAATGATGCTATTGTCAACTGCTTCATTTGTTCATCTCATAGCAGGTCATAAGAGGTCAACAGCTAGCATTCCAAATGGAAGGCGTCGACCAAATTCTCCTGTGGCTTCAGGTTGAGTTTATACCAACACTATTAATGGAATACTTCCTGAACTGATCTTACTAGATTTCCTTTGTTTAAGGAAGTACCATGTAGGAAGTTCCTTTTTTTCACTGGTATTCTGTGGGCGCCATTGTTTATGAATACCTGAGTGGTTGTCCAGATGTATTGCTACTCATGGCTGCATTTGGATTGATTTGATTTCACCAACGTATGCCACAAGTCTTATTTACATTGCTGCACAACTATAGGTCTTCCAAGATTCTCAAATCCTAGTCCATCCAACAAGCCACCAGTTGTACCAAGAGTAGCTCCAACAACTGCATTTGCTACACCCAATAACAAACTTCATGGTGAGCATATTCTGATATCCATTCTTACAAAATATCTTGTAAAATTTTGGTTTAGTTCCTGATTAAATAGGTCAATGATTAAACTTAAGGTTTGCAGGATCTGCAGCACCACCTAAATCAATTACCCATCATGGCCATGGTGGGGAGAGCTTTGGCATGCTAGTTGCTTCCCCACCAATTGATACTCATAGGGATATATCTCCAACCTATAACTCACCGTCAAAAGGTATTTAGAAAAAAAAAATGGAACATTGTATATTAATTTTGAATATTGAACCATAAGCTCAATAAATGCCCTTCCCTTCAAATCTGCATACCGCACTTTATTGTGACATCTAGTTAAATCCTTATTTTGAATTCAAACCTAATGGGAGACTAAAATGCACTCTCAAGATATTTCCATTAAATCCCCTTTAGGACATTCCATCAGAACCTTCTCTGTACTTCCAATTAAGAATTAATGCTTGATATACTCACTCAAATTGGATTGATATTCTTGTTAGCAGATATCATAATTTGGGCCATTTCCTAATATATGCTGATGATGTGCTGAAGCCCTATGGTGATTTGCAATGATGATGATCAGCTGGAGCATGTTGCACCTAACATAGGCCCTTGTTTCAGTTCACTTGTCATACGTGGGTGTTACTATGTCCATTCTCATACGTTGGTGCACCTAAGACACATTGCCTATATGGATGTTTCCATCCAAGTCATTGAAAGTTGACCCATCCAGTCCTATTCCTTTAGGATCCTTTCTTCAATACAATGTAGGACTAGTCAAGCTTTCACAGTGGGTATTTTAATATCACACTCAACCTACGATAGTAACATATTTGTGGGTTTTCTTCTCGATTGCATTTCTAGGACACGGATAACTACAGAAGTGAGTTGTAGAGCATGACTTGGTGTAATTTATTTCGATATTCCTGCTGTTAGTCCTTGCAGGAAGTTATGATTGAAATGTTTAAATCATTTGCATTGCACATATTGCCTCTAAACTTTCAGCAATCCTATGATTGTTTTTCATTTTGGTTTTTCTGAAGCTCCTACAGTCATTCCAGCTCCTGATGTCTTCCCCAAGCATAAACAAAATCATGCTTCTCTACCATCTTATCAAGGTAGCAACTAATTCATCATATGGAAAGAAGAAGAGGAATCTTAACTGTACAACTTATCTAATGTTCAATCCTATTCCATTATGCAGCCCCTTCTTCGGCTCCTATCCAGCCTCCAGCTCCTTCACCTTCACCATCACCATCACCATCAGTAAATTCTGGCTCTAATCAAGGTACATTTCAGCCTTGTATTATTTATTTATTTATTGATAATCTATGGAGATTCACTGTTTCTCCACTCTTGTTTATATTTGTCCTGACAGGGTTTGGTCATTCTCCCAAAATTTCTCCCTCTGCCTCTTCTTGGGCCTCAAAAGCAGTCCCACCAATGCCTATATGGTTGCTACCACCTCCACCTCCTAATTTGGGTAGTGCATCTTGCTCATAAGCCGTAATCAAATCCATCTTTATCCTCTTGCATGCTTGGTATATTGACTGGTAAAGGATATATGTGGTATGTTTTGTTTAATTGTTGACAAGTCACTTTTATTTTTCTGCAGTTTGTAGTATGTTGGCATGTGCAGAGCCTTACACAAATCCACCTCCTGGATCACCATGCACGTGTGTATTGCCAATCAGAGTTGGACTTTGTCTCAGTGTCACTTTATATACATTTTTTCCTCTGGTCTCTGAGTTTGCCCAAGAAATTTCCTATGGAATCTATATGAGGCAAAGTCAAGTGCGCATTATGGGAGCAAATGTTGCCAGTGAGCAGCCTGAGAACACAATCGTTCTCATTGATTTGGTGCCTAGTGAACAGAAGTTTGATAATATTACAGCGTTGTTGACATTTGAGAAGTTCTGGAATAAGGATATTGTCATAAACAAATCACTTTTTGGTAATTATGCTGTTTTATATGTTATTTATCCAGGTATACATCTTCTTCATTCTCTTTATATGCTGGTAATTATTATAATGCTAATATTGGCTTCCAAATTCAGTAATTAAAAGCTTTTATTGGTTCATTGTTACAACTTTCTTCAAATTCGTACTTGTCACTCATTTATCTATGGAATGCCACTGTACCTTAGTAATTTTGCTAAAGGCCAAAATTTATTAAATTGGAAGGTTAGGATTTCTGGGCTGAATACTTTTGTTATGAAAAGTTTTTCTTAATGTACTCTTGCATTTTGTTTGAATAATTTGTTAAAGGTACTAAAAACGTCATAAATAAGTACATCATTCTACTTCTTGTCTTCCAACTCTGCTAATCCTTGCAGGACTTCCTCCCTCACCACCTAGAGCTCCTGCTGGCATTAACATTAGTGGGGAATTTGACAATAACAACAATGGCAGGACAATGAAGCCTCTAGGTGTTGATGTGAGTAAACAAAAACAAAAGACCAGCAGGAATTGGACTCCCGTTATTGTTCTATCATCATTTACAGCGTTAATATTGTGTGTGGGGGCTATATGGCTTCTGTTGAAGCATCAAGGTCACAGTCATCTGCCTGGAATAGATCTTCATAAAACACTTTCTTTATTTGGGAAATCACCGGGTATGCTCCTCTGAAGTTCAATAAATCGTGTTTTCTTATCTTTTTGGAACTCTTATTTGTTAGATAATAGATAGAACAACAATAACCACCAAATCTTATCCCACTAGGTGGGGTCGGCTATTTATTACATAACAGATGTTAAAAAACACTTTTAGGATAAATTTATTCTGAAATTGGTAG
>JAGFNQ010007187.1:176673-234080 GCA_024364735.1 Boesenbergia rotunda | reverse complement strand
AGGACCGAGATGACCACACTGCCCCACAGCTCTGCCATGACGTAGAAGAGGCAGAAGCTCCAAATCCTCAAAATCGCAACGGGGCCAAGGAAGCTCGGGCCGAGGGCCGCCAGCAGCCGATCTGCAAGCGCCCGTGGGATGGATGGCATCTCGCAGAGGGTACATCACGAAGGCAAATGCCCCAAAAAAGGCTATGAAGGGGAAGATCACGGTGTAGAACAGCGCCTCCTTGGACAGCACGTTCGACAGCTTAGTGTACAGAAGCATGAACCCGATCGCCATCGGAAGGTTCACCCAGGTCTTCAGGAAAGGTATGATCTCGGCGCTGCTCCCCTTGGCCGTCACCACGAGCACGTCCTTGGTGTCCTGAGAATGGTGTAGTTGAAAAGAATGCAGAAGAACATGATCCCCAAGGAACTATCTTCTTAAGGGTCGCAATTTCGACCCCAACAACTTAGGCTTCTCCGCCTCGTCCTCCACCAACCCGGCGCCTCCGGCGGGAACCGCGGCGCCGGCTCTAAAGACCGGACCTTTCTCCCATTTCCCATAAGCGGAGAGGAAAGGAGCAGCCTTTGGGGGTCGAAGGCAGCTCTCAGCCTCGGGGGAGATGGAATTCTCTCCTCCGAGTTAAAGCCGAGGACCGGGGAGGCGAAACGGGCGGCGGCGAAGGGGAGTCGACGGCGGAAGGCGCGAGCTTGAGGTGCGGGAGGCAGCGAAAGGAGGCCCTGAGCTGAGATAACCCTCTCCATGACTCCAAGCGAGGCGCTGAGGAATATCTGAGTAGCAGAGAGGAGCTTGAGCAGATTTGGGAATTCAATAACCAGAATCCAACCTCGGAATCGTTACGAGGCTGGAAAAATTCCTCTTTCACTGGTTCCGTTCCTGATGGGGATGCGAACAGGAAGGAAGCAACCAAGGAAGAGGATTGAAATACAGGAATTGATCCGTGGACGCAAGCAATGTGCTCGTGAGATTGAAGAAGGCTTCTCGTTGTTGCGTCTCAAGAACTGACTGTTCGATCCGATTTGCGTGGTATTTTATCACTTGCACTGAATGTTTTTTTTTGTTTCCTTTGTGTACTGTTCTTATCCTTTTTGGATTTTTGAGTTACACTACTTGATTTATTATTATTATTATTATTATTATTATTATTATTATTATTATTATTATTATTATTATTATTATTATTATTATTATTATCCATTGTTTGAAACTTTCGTTATTTGTTTGAGCTAACTTAACCTAATTAGATTTATCAAAGCATTTAATCCACTTAGCTCACTTGGACTGACTAGTCATTTATATATTATTTGAAGGATGAAATATGAAAAAGAATAGTTATTCTTTGGGCATAGAAAAAATCCTAATATATTTGTAGTAATTATGCCATAAGAATAATTAAGTGCTAGATTGTGATTTTAATTTTTCTTAGATATAGCTATAGTTATTCTTTGGAAATTCATGGGAATAGAATAGAAAATTTCATTCTCAATTCACTTAACCTATTATAGCAACAAAGTGATTACACTTATCTAAGACGCCCTTCATAATTCGTCACCAGATTATGTGTAGGAGATCAATCACGGAGTCAACTTATAATTCACTACCATGCTTCATTTAACCCACTCAATATGTATGTTGTTCATTCAACAAATAATGAATTGCTAAATACTTGATATTATCATAGAATTAAAATGTGCAATCACCTTGTTGCTCCATTACAAAATATATTATACTAGAACAAAAACAAGTAATCACCTTGTTAGTATATTATAGAATAAGGGCGTGAGAGTTTTTTATCCTATAATAAGTTTTCATGAAAGGACAAAAAATTATATGCAAATGGATTCCTGTCATTTGTTTGATCACAGAGAAGACAATACATAAGGGGCTCGAAGGCCCCTTCATAGAATCACAAAGAGTGTCAAATTATAAATTGGGCAAAAGCAACTTGTAGAAATTAATTCAAATGTTAATCACGACCCTAATAGAGTTTGTTGATGGACTTTATGGTGTAGGAGATCATGTAGGAGGAGAAGGTTGTTAGTCAGCATTCAAGTAACTAATCAAGGAGGATGTTGAAGAGCCTTCAAGCACTAATGGAGCTAAGTAAAATGCTTTCAAAATTTCTTGATTCTCACCCACAAATACAAGCAACTTAATGGTACTAATACTATGTGTTCAATTAATTGTCAACAGTATATTTGTCATGAAATACTAAAAATAAAAAAGACACATTAACACAAAGATGTAGCATGGTTTGAAGATATCATTGTTATTCCACAGCTTATGATGAGTCTAATGCACTATACTCTTAAAAATTCATTATAACCACTCTAATATAGGGCAAACTAACGTAACACTCAACTCTCAACTGATGATTTTTCTCAAAAACAATAAATTCCCATTTTTCTAGAAATATAAATAATAGATTTGCAAAGAATAGATTATTAAGAGTTTAAATTGAAATGTTCAATCTTTGTCAAGATTTTAGAGACTTTTAAGTACTCATTTTTATCAGAGCTGAGCATTTAAGTTAAAATCATATGGAACTATTTGAAAGCAAAATAATTATTTTTTATTATTAACCGAAACAATCAAAATTTTCCATTAAAACCAATTAAATTGAATCAATACAAAATAGTTAATTTGGTAGAATTAACTGATTTTTTTCAATAAAAAATATTAAAGAAATATTAATTAAATCTTTTTAATAAAAACTTAATCAATTTAATAAAAATTTAAAAATCCTATTTTTTATAAATTTATAATTTTTAACTATATAATTTTCAAATAATATTAATTTTGAACCACTGTAACTATTTTGGATAATTAAATTTAAAGATCAATTAATCATGAATCGTCGAACCGATATGGTTTCAAACAGTGATCAAGCCTAGATTTGATAAGAAACAAATGAAAAATTAGACAAGAAGACACTTATCGAACTATCCGAAATCGAATTAACTAAACTAAACTAATGGAATTATTTTTTAAACGACCAACCAAATTAATCAAATTTTGTCATTAAAATCGAGCAAACTGAACCGATACAAAATTAGTCGGTTATCGACTGAATTGATTATTTTTTAAAAAAATTTAAAAAATTGTTTTTAATAAAAATTTAATCAGTTTAATAAAAAATTTTAAAAATCTTAATATTTTTATTAATTGAGTTGCTTTAACATGGATGTTGTAGAGATACCCTATCAAAAAAATAATAATAAACTTCGCATTCAATTAAAATATAACCCGAACTATTCTAATATTTTTTAAAACAGAACTAATCAAATTTCATCATTAAAATTAAATAAAATGAACCAATACAAAATTTATTAAATTAACTGATTTTTAATAAAATAATTACAAACATAAACTATGTGTTTTGATTAATTCAGTTAAATTAATGTTTACAACGTGTTTTGAAAGATATTTAATTGTAAAGAAAAGTAGAGAATTTTTTGTATTCTAAAATAATTACATATGTACAAGCAGTTAAAATCTATTCTAAAACTAGAAAAGAAAATTTCTATCACAATTAATTCTCTTAATCTAATATTTTATACAAAGTATAAATAAAGATAACTATATAAATCAAGAAATAATAATAAATTACTATAATAAAATCATTCCTTTAATAGATATAGTGGTTCTCTCTCTCTTTTTTTTAAATTTTCAATGGTTGAGGTTTGATTTGTCAAAATATTTTTTTAGCATTTTTTCATACCAAGAAATAGTTATTATTTTCTAAATTTCTTAAAGGATCCATAATTTTGATTGATATGAAAGTTTTTTCATAGTTATTATTCTTTTGTTGCTTCATACTTCAAAATATTTTGATTATTTCTCTTTTATATTATATAAAGAATAAAAACTTTTGTTTTTATATTAAAAACTACATCTATAATTATGCTTAACATTTGAATTTACTATGTATAACTTCCTATATTGGAATTTATGCTTACTCCTGTTACTAGTTAATTGTGTGTGTGAGAAATCTCTCCCTAATATACTTATAATTATTTTTGCTGATCAATCCCTAATATACCTATAATTATTTTTATGTTCTTAACATCTTATCAAATATTGTGAATTCATATCAAACTGTGACGGATCTCACACAAGGCATTCAGGGAAAGATAAATCTAATTTCTACGGCTCTAAAAGTTCGTGTCAAATTTTTTTTCCATACACGCTTAATACACAATAAATCCATATAAGTATCTACAAATTCTAGGAAAAATAGTTTAAAAAAAATGATAACTTGTATACAATACAATCTGAAATACATCAAATATATTGTGTAATTAAGTTAAGATTACGTAACATAGAGTTAGGGAAAGAAATTCCGTAACTTAAAAGGTACCTAAACTGAAAACTGACCAAATGTAAAAATTCAGTTTGGTATCAATATTTATTTAAAAAACATGAATTTTTTATTAATCAGTTCAATTTTGGTTTTAAAATTTCTTATAATTTGATTAAACCAAATAAATTGAAATAAAAAAATTTAAACTGGTAAATGCCCCATGATTTTATTATTGTTAAACATATCGGTTTCAATTTTAATTAAATCTCTCATGATTCTAAAAAATTTGATTAATTCGGTTTTTGACCTAATTAAGTGATATTTTAATGGTTCGGTTAGTTCGATTTATATTACAAAATTTAATCGGTTAGATTAATTAGTTTGAAAAAAATTTGATTAATTTAGTTTTTATTAATTTGGTTCAGTTCGAATAAAATCTTTTGTTTTTAAATTGAAAACTACATTTATATACTAGTTAAATTTATCTATTTGATCCGGATACATTCATATTTTATTTACTATGTATAACCTCTTATATTGGAAGGTATGTTTCTTCCTATTACTCGTTGATTTATATATGTGTAAAATCTCTTTTTGCTGAATTAATACCAAATATACCTATAATTCTTTTTTAATAAAATCTAATCAAATATTGTGAATTTATATAGAAAATATGACTGATCTCACACAAGAAATTCAGTAAAAGATAAATCAAATTTCTATGGCTCTGGAAGTATCAAGTTTTTCTTTTTCATACACACTTGATAAACAATAAATCCATATAAGTACCTATAAATTCCAAGAAAAATAGTTTTAAAAAATTGATAACTTGTATACAATAGCAAGCTGAATACTTCAAATACATAGTGTACTTGAGTTAAGATGACATAAGCAAAAGTAAGGAGAAGAAATTTCATAAATTAAAAGGTATCAAAGTTTTAATGAATTTATGAAACATTTACATTTTAACAAATGGAGACATGTAGGATTTTAGGTTAGAAACAAATAATTTTAATTGTTACGTGTATGGAAAGTTGTTTCTATGTAGTGGAGCAGAGATGATGAAATTGTAGGGATCTCTAGAAAAAAAATAAAAATGATAGAAGAAAAATATGATCTGGGATCCATGCGAAAAATCCGTATAAAGTTCTATTTAAAGAGTTATATCTTTGATGTGTGCCCTTAGCTTATCTTGCTAGTTCTTGATTTACAGAATCTCTACACGATCAGAATGGTTGTGCTTCTAATAGTATCCACATGAACACGATCTCAGTCTCGAAGATGAACTACCTTAGTTGTGCTTAAAACTTGAGATGGTTCATAAGACAAGAGGACCAAAAACATACCTAGTGTGTTTCGGCCGAGAAGAAGGAGAGGAGGAAGATGGATGAATGACTTTGTTCAATTTTGAAAATTACAAGAAGAGCCCTTTTGTATTTACCTAATGAATACAAAAGGTCTTTGTTCTTTGAGCTTCTCCTCCTCTTAATGTCCATAACTAACAATGAATACCAAAGACTCTTGGTATTCTTTTTGGCTCTTTATCTTCTAATCCTATGAATAGAATGTATCTTGACTCTCCTCTCTAATAATATTTCATTAAACTTTTTAATGAACATTATTGGTTGAGTCTAATCTAAATGAGTCTAACTCGGATTAGACTCAATTCCATAATCCAATTAGACTCATTTGAGTTTAACTTAATTAATCCAATTTCGGATCACATTTTAATCAATTTAAAATTAATTTATCTCTGAAATATCATGTTCTTTGTGTGTAACCCAATAGGTTCTCGTAACGTTAGCAATGCATCTAAACCGCTTTAGATATATAAATAATAAGCGACATCTAACAATGCATCATTGCTACCCAAGTGACGAGAAAGTCGAGATTCGACTTAATCTTTTCATATCTATTATAATATATGACTTTATCCTTCTATCATTGATATCTAGATTGACCAATGAGGTATTTATGTTTCTTGATCCCCAAGTAGACTCACTCAAGTAAATGTGTTCAATTTCTCATATTGATTTATTTGAGCATGATCGTACGTTTTAGTAGTCCTATTCGATCAAGGAGCCCACAGATATCACTCCCGTCATATGGAAGGGACAGATCTCATCTATATCACTCACATCCCTCCACATAATTTGTTGCATACCCAGTGATCGATTTTATAGTTCACCTAATTACGGGTGATATTTGACGATACCAAAATATACAACTCCTTATGTAGGGAACTGTAGTGACTTCAGGTTTAAGGATTATTTATACCAATAGTCACTATGAGAAAGTTTATGAGACTTATATAACGATACATGAAACTTTCTCATGCAGGTCAATTCAGTACATATTCTCTAATATGTACTCATGTATCAACGTGACATTCCATATCCATGACTTGTGAGATCAAGTCATCAATTGACCTATATATTAGTCTCAATGCATTAATATTATCCTTGAATATTAATGCTTAATTAAGAATAATTAAAAGTAGTGCTCTCTATATCATCTCACCATCAATTTAATCAATTGATATGATATAAATTAGAAACCTACTTATTATACTTATTCATTTGGCATAAACATGAAGTAAACATAATAATCAAAACTTTATCTTTATTAATAAAATATGATACAAAAGATTACTTAATTAATCATCTCATAACATGATTTAGGGTTAACACTAACAAAAATATCTTCTACTAAGTAACAAATAGCTTTAATGACAATATAAGTATGTCATAAACGCACCTTAAATATCTACTTATTTTACTAAATATATGCATATGCATTTTTGAATATCTCAAACTTACTCCATTCCATTTTAAATCTTTTCATACATTACATATCATATATGGAAACTATATTTAGTTAATTAGTTTTATAGTACTTAGTGGATATTGATCCAAAATCAAATAATCTCATTGAATGTAGTCAAAATAATCTGTACAAGCACCGCGTGAAGAAATAGACTAAGCAATATACTTTTTGCAATGCTCAGGGCTGAAATTCCCATGAGATCGTAGAGGTTACCCTCTCAAGGCCCGCCCAAGGAAAGAACACTCTTTTTTTTAATTATACAAAATATATATATATATATGGATCCTAAACGAGTAAACGACCATTGAAGCCTATTCTAAGGCACCAATATATAAAGATTTCTCCTTTGCACGTGATTTTTTCCGACATTCTTTTCACCATGGGCGGACGGAGCTAGAATTTGACTTCAGTATAGGAAATGATATAATATAATTAATATAATAAAAATATACAAATTATGATGGTGTAAAAACCCTCATACAACACAATCGAATCGGATTCAATTTAAAGATATCTATTTGTCATTGATCGAGATTAAATCAGTTCAGCTTTTGATTAGAATTATTGAAATGAAAATGGATGTTTGAATAATTGAAATATTTTATGATGATATCATGATGATTAAAACAGCTTATTAGATTGACACGAATAAAATGAAATTTGGATAAGAAGAATGAAAAAGAAAATAGTTCGGTAAAATTAAGATAATATATTTTTTTAAAAGATATAAAAATGATTTTTTTTCATAAACATAAAACTAATATTTCTAATATATTTTATCTCATTAATGAAAGATAAAATAATTAATAATGTGATGAGATTTAGTCAAAATTATTAGTTAGCCACGAATGTTCAACTTGGTGCTTTTAATTTTAAATATATTAAAAAAATGATTGAGCGAAAAAAAAAAATCAAAGATATTAAATAATCTTAAATTTCAACTCTGGGCTCATGGATCCGATGCTAATCAATATCTAAGCATCCCCGTCCTATCTGATTCCCACGATTTAAATCTCACGTCTCGACTAATTTCCGTGTGAGATGCGAATTGTACGTTTTAATTTACTTACACCATCACATTGATCTGAATTTACACAAGTTAATTCCATGCTTATGATTACGCAGCATAGGGCGGCGTTTATTACGCAGCATGCTTATGATTACGCTTGGCAAATGAGGGTGGCATGATAGACCGCCAATGAGTCCATGCCCAGAATAATGTCAAACTCTACTATCTCGAGAACTGACAAATCCATTGTGAGAGTATAATCGCCGAAATTCAATGGGCACGCCTTGACTTCCTGCGTGATATCCAATATCTCACCGGATGGCAGAGACACTGATAGACGTTGTGATCTAAGGGTAGACAACCTACTAATCTTTCCCATAAACAACCGTGATATGAAAGAACGAGAACTACCAGTATCAACAAGCAATTCAGCAGGAAATGCATAAACTGAAATCATACCATAGAAGACCGATCCATCGACCCGCTGTGCCTCCTCTCTGGTGACTGCATAAACTCGGCCTGTCTCTGGAGCTGGAGGTGGTAACGCTAAAACCTGCTGAGGCTGAGATGATGAAGGTCCAGTAGTCTGCTGGGGCTGATATGCAGAAGACCCAACTGATTGCTGGGGTTGACAACCCGAAGCTCTAGCCGACTGCTGATGCTGATATACTGCAGACTGGTATGCCGGGTATGGCTGTTGATAGTACAATCCCGTCCCAGAATACTGAGACGCCGCTGGTGAGGGGTACTCATGCCCAGGCATATAATAAATCTGAACTAATGGAGGAACTGTCTGTTGACGTCCTGTCTGTTGACGTCCTGTCTGCTGCTGTTGAGATGACGTCTGAGTCTGACGGCGGCCTCGCTGTGGCCTCTGTTGTCCTAATCGGCCTCCCTGGGGAGTAACTGCTACCAACTTATGCTGAGCCTTCAAAGGGCAACCTTGGCTCTCATGACCCGGAAGCTTACAATAATAACAGATGGGGTGCTCTAGGGAATAATCTAATCTGCTGTAGTCCCTAGATCCACACTGAAAACAATGAGCCCCACCAGTAGCAGACCTCCGGGTCTGCTGAGAACCTTGTGACAATCCTGCTGAAAAGCGTCCAGACTTCTGGGGTCGAGACTGAGGCTCAGAAGTCTCCTGCGTATTTTGACTCCTGCTACTGCGCTTCTGACCAACAGTCTGTTGTTTCTGTGTCCCTGCTAAACCCTGAGTTATCTGCTTTCTTTTCTTCTTATCACCATGCAATTGATGCTGGGTCATCTCAATGTGTAGAGCCTAATCCAGAGCCTCTCGATAAGAAGTAGAAGCCCATCCAGACACACGTAACTGGATATATCCAGCTAGGCCAAGCGTGAATTGTGTCGTCCGCTCATCCTCTGTACCGAGTGATCTCCCTGATGAAGAGCAAGAAACTCCTGCCGTCGGGTCGTACGAAACGCAGCAGGATAATTTTGCCCTTACAAGCTTCACGAAAAGAAACTCAAGAAATTGATCGTCCACCAATAAGAGTCTTCTGGATATTCTACCAAGTGACAACCTGATCTCGAAGGTGATATGTAACCAACTCCACCTTCTTTATGTCTATGAGGGTCATATAGATGAAGGTGCCCTCCAATGTCTCCAACCAGGCACGAGCAGCATACGAATCCGGTTCCCCATAGAACAGTGTGAAACGACCCTTCACCTTCTGTCAACAACGGAATCCGAGCTCTATCCAGAAGTCAACCCGCTTGGGCAGGGGGTACCATTGATGGCACTCCAGGAACTGCCATTGGTGGCACTGATGGACCTGCCTCTGATGGTACGACTGGAACTGTTGTCGGATAAGGAGGAGGTACCCTTAGTGGTGGAGGTCTCAGCTCACCCAAAGGGTCCTGGTGTGTCACGCCCCGAGGAGCCGCTCGTCCGATACCGACCGGACGGCTACTCCCTCGTCCCGGCGGACAATCCAGAAACCTAATCACCACGACTACCTCAGCCTACTTGTACCACAGCCTATAGGGCTGGAACAAGCGACTGTACAAAGCGAAAATGAACACGACGACAAAGTGGCGTACCGGTACGACTTACGACAAAATCAAAACAGAATCGAGACCTCCAAGGCACACAAAAGTACAACTATACTGCCGTAAAATGGACGACACAATGGAGCACAACATATGGCAGCGAAAGTGAAAAGAAACAAAACTAATAAAAGGAAAGGGTACCAACATGTACCACAACCAAAAACCTCGAACAATCGCGGAAATCGTCTCGGAGACACATGAACTGGGACAGGCTGCTGGGCAATCCAGACGATCATCCTGAAAAGGTAAAAACAGGGCTAACGGGGTGAGTCCTAAGAACTCAGCGAATACAATCTAATATGCACAGAAAGAAAATAATAGCAGTAAGTCACCGTCTATCTATCTACCACAATACTGAAGATAACTGCAGTAAAAGGAATGCAGAACTGAACCATAAGCAGTAAAGGAACTACATACCTACCTGCGTCGATCCAAACCCAGTAGTATGCATGTCAACCAAGTGCAGCAATCAAGTGCAGCAAACACAACCAAGTGCAGAGATGCAGAGCATGCTCATGATGCAACATGGGCCACCCCTGACGCCAGTCGGTATATGTTGCGAAAACACGCGAACCGAGTGGGTAGGGCTCTGACCTGGTCTTCCCTGCACGAACAGACGGTCAATAATGCACACGCGGGACCGAATGGGTAGGGTCGGAGACCATAAACGTACCCCACCATCGGGTGAAGTATCGCTCTAAACGTCCCTGCTATCATCGGATAGGTAGGGGACCTGCTGCAGTGCCCGGGTCCGCCAACGGGGCTGCACGACAGGTCATGTGGCAGGTCTGACGGCCCATCTCAACCACTAGGGGAGTCAAGGGTCGCCTACATATGCCCCTACACGAGTAGCAAGTACGACGGCCATCTCAACCTCCAGGGAGTCAAAGGCCGTCCCCTATGCTACGTGCAATAATGATGCGTGTCACTATCTCATGCATCATCCACTATCTAACCCTGCTGTCATCTACATGATATGCAGTAGTCCATATAACCGGTATGCACCAATACCTAAATCCTAGCGTAAGGTATAAGGTAAATTGTGCATCATCAATCCATACAGATATAGTAAGCAGTAAAGCTAACGGATACAACTACCGAAGCAAAAGCACAGAGATAAAGATATCAGATATCCCTACTGCTAACTATGTCTAGCTATGCATAAACAGAGGTACCCGCCTTGATATGGAGAAGTCGGAGCGACGAGAACCTCCCGCCCAAAAATAATATCCGCAACTGAGTATTCGACTCAAGGATCTGCAACAAACACATAACTATTTAGCTTTAATCTCATACGATGTTTAGCTAAATGTATCATGTAATTAATTAGGATTAATTCTAACAAATTAATCCTACCTATATATCCAATTCATAACACTCAACTAAGAACTCCATATCAACCCGGAAGCCAACATCACCAGCATGGACACAAATCCAACAGAAATCAACTCTGTGCAAATCCCCCAGAAAACTTCCAGCAAAAGCAAAGAACTCCAAATTCAAAATCTTCATAGTGTATCAAACAATTTCCAAACACATGATATAAACCAACCAACTTCGCATTCATCCACAGCATAGGGTTTCAATCCAAATCAAGAACAACTACACAACACAGACCAACTCACTTGATCGAAGCCACGCACGGGAGAGGGAAGAACTCCCTGTTCAGAAACTGATCTACAGCAATCAACCAAACTCCTACTCAAAACAGAAATCAAATCCCGACACAAGCACCGTGTAATCCAAGAATCGCAACCCCAATAACACATGAACATAGATCGAAATCCAAACTCACGGGAAATCAATCTGATTAGAACAGAAAAAAAACTCGATCATAGACCCAATTCCTCACCTCAGATGAGTCTGACCTCCCTTGCTCTGGCTCCGGTGATCACAGCCACGCTCCCAGCCCTCGATCCATTCCCAAAGCCGATCAAGAAAACCCTAGAGCAATAAATCCCAACTCAGGACCAAAATAGATCTGCGATCTACTTAGAGAATCATGGTTAGAGACTAGGGACCGGAGATTAGGCTAAGCTTTCACAACTTACCTCTACGAGAGTCGCTGTTGACACAGCCTGTCGGCCGCAAGGATCGCAGGCTACTGGCACAACCACGCAACCCTCCTCCCGACTCTAATCATTTGCCCTAGATCTAGCGAGAGCAGCAGAGAAAAGAATAAAGATGGTCGGCCTCGGGTTCGTTAGCTTCGCGTGGAGTTGTCGTCCGACGATGAATCGAGTGCAAGGAGAGGGAATAACTAGAGATCGCTGTGGCGCCGGCGGTTCCCTCACGTGCATCGCTAGGTCTTGGATGGAGGGCGAGGAAGAAGAAGAAGAAGGAAAAGAAATGGAAGGGAAATCGGGCAAAAGAGGAGGAATCGGCTAGGGCAAAGCATCGGGGAGGAAAGAAGAAAAGTGATTATATAAGGGTGGCAATCTTACAAAAAGGCCCTTAGAGTTTAGCTACTCCACAACCCACCCTAAATTTTTCTCTTTTTGCCATTTAACCCCTTATGATTTAGTTTATGAGCGTTTAGGCCCTCCAATTCTTCGTATTTTAACATGGTGAGCTGATCCCCGACTAGTCGGCTCCACTCTGGTGGGGCTCTCAACCTCCTGACCCGTGTCTCCCTCGGCCTCCTTTGGCCTCCCCCGTGATCGTCGTCCATGACCACGAGCACGGGGTGGAGACAACTCAATACGACGAGGCATACTTGTTAACAAAACCAACACGCAATTCTTAGATATAATTTTTATCAAAATTTAAAACCAACTTACTTCTTGTTGCCGGGAGAGATCTCGTCGCTGTCAAGTCCCAAAACACAACTATACCGAACCATGTCAAGAAAAAGACTCCGCAAAAATACACAAATCTGTAAAATATAGATTGACCTCGTAAAACAACTCCGTAAACCCAAAAAAACCAAAACATCGCAAAACCTCGCTCTGATACCAAAAATTGTCACCCCCAGATGTGCATACTTACTCGAAAATCGGGCAACATCTCCCCTGTATGGCGGACAAGTTGGGACAAATAATACATCAATATCATCACATAAGATGGCTCAGCCATCAAAACTGAAAATTTAAATACACAACCACACAGTTTATATGAATATGAAAGATAAAGATAAAATGATTTAAACTTCGCAAAACTTTTAACGCCTTTTATCTGAAATAAAGCTAAAAGAAAGTCTGAATACAAAGAAAACTCTAACATGTGTCCAAAACACATATCTCTACTACGACAATTTCGAACTAATAAAATATCTAACAGTCCATGAAGTAAATGCAAAAATACGGAAAACAGAAATAAGTACTACGATAGTAAAACCAAATACGGAAACAAACTCAACACCATGGGACTGACAACTGAATCCTCTCCTGGCTCCAGGTATTTCGTCTACCTGCTACCTGAAACAAAAATAGGAAGCAAGGGTGGTGAGTCCGGGCGGACTCGCGGGTATATGAATAAACAATAGCATGACATCATAAAGATATATGAAACAGTAGATAGCAACGATGTACAATCTCTAGGAAATATAGAACATCAAAGCATACATAAAACAACATGAAAGATACGAGATAATACAGTATCAATAAACATGCATGTCAACCAAATGCAACAACCATAGCTCATATAAATACAACAAACACAAGAAAATACATAAATGCAATAGATGCATATGATGCAATGACATGTGTTACCCTCGACGCCAGTCAAGCCGCCAACACATCACCTCTGTGTGGCCGAGTGGGTTGGGTGTGACAACTATACGCACTCCAACGAATACCACAGATATGTGTGGTTGAGTGGACAGGATGCTGGAGGGCCAACTACTCCAAAACTCCGATATATAGGGGGAGCTATCAACAGCTCTGATATCCCTTGAAACAAAGGTGAGGGTGTCAACTATTTGCCTACAACTCCAATATTCACTGTACATGAGTGGTCAAGTGTGACGTAATAGGATAGTTGCTCCTACTCTAGCAATTACCACAACCAGTGGTTGAGTGACAAAGTAACTAAATGATTGACGACGCCTTAACCATATGGAAGCCCAACAATCGTCAGTATGCAACGGTGCAGGAATGCTGCATGATACCAAAATGCATAAGCAACTGAATAACAACGAACAATCGAATAACAACGATGCATCTACAAAAGCAATAAACTAGAAACCAACAAAAATCAACGAATATGTAACTAAATTACTAGGTAGGGTGTCTCTAATGCCAACCATCCTAGTGGTATTTAATGATCAAATAAGTACTTGCGTACGAGCGGTACTTTACATAATAGAACACCAACGAGAGACTGTACGGATATAAATTTTCAATTTAAACTCGAAGGTCAAACAAGAAAGTTATCAACATGTGATATAAAATAACAACAACAAGGAACAAAGTCAAGCAGACCTATTTAGATATAACAAGTCATGCATTAAAATAAAAGAACTACTAGACTACAAAGGAGAAGTACCCGCCTTTTATAGAAGTTCGTATACGAGAAGAGAATCTCTCACGATCAACCGTGCGAGTCCAAAGTCAAGGTCCTGTGTCAAAGACTAGAGTTAAGATATCATAACAAAACAAATGATATTAACCAAATTAACCGAACTAAACACCAAGTCGTTTTAGGGTTAACCTAACTCCGAAATTAGGCTTAATCCCACTGGACTAAAGCTAAACCTAAATCAAGTTAAACCACTACAATACAAACCAACCCAAGTAGCCAACACAGAATCAAAATGCCCTAAGGTCTAACATTAACCCTAAGGCTCAAGATAGCTCACAACATCCCACACTCAACCAAACAAGTTTAAATTCCAAAATACCTCCACACCAAGCACAACCTACTGCCAATTCAACCATGAGCATCCCCTAAATCAAAGCCACAGCTACTGATAATATCATCTATTCAAAGATTTAATCCCAACTCCGATCTAACAAGTAGCAACACGGAATCATTCTAAGATTAATACTGAACAACCAATTCTTACCTCTGATAATCGTTGGCAAAGTCAACCCAGCTCAAATCCGATGAAGGACGGTGGGACTGTCAACTCCGGAAGAGAGCAGCAGCCTTGCTTGCTTGTGATGGGGGATTCGCGAGAAAGGGTGGCGTTCCCTCAACTCACGGCAGCGGCGTCGGCTAGAGTCTCGCGCGAGGGCAGCGGCGCGATCCAAGAGACGGCGAGGGCAGTGGCACAATCCAAGAGATGGGGCGCTCGACGCCTTGTTCGTGTGCATCGAAGCAGACGAAAAAGAAGTAGGAGGAGAAGACGAAGGTGGTGCGGCGGCGTGAGGCGCGGCATCGAAGAGAAGAGGAGGAAGAAGGAGAGGAAGAGGCGACGGTGGTTTTTGGCGAGAAGGGTCGTGCGGTGAGGTAGGGGTGTCAAAAATCAACACGACCCGACGACCCAACCCGAATCGACCCGAAAAAAATCGGGTTCGGGTTGAAAATTTTCGGGTTCGGGTCGGGTTCGAGTTGGGGGGTTCGGGTTGAAAAAATTTCGGGTTGGGTTCGGGTCGGGTCGGGTCGGGGTCGGGTTGACCCGAAATTTAATATTTTGTGGATTTTTTGGGGTTAAATCAAATTTTATTTTGAAAATTAAGATATTTTTATGTATATTAATATCAATATAGTATGATCATGATGAAGTATTGAGATAAAAGTGAAGAATTATAGGGAAAATGACGAAAAAAGACGTTTTGAATCGGTTTTTTCGGGTTATTCGGGTCGGGTCGGGTTGGTAGGGTTCGGGTTCGGGTTTGGGGGTTTCGGGTTGAAATCGGGTTCGGGTCGGGTTCGGGTTGGGAGTTAAAAAATTTTTTTTTTCTCAACCCGACCCGAACCCGACCCGACCCACCCGAATTGACACCCCTACGGTGAGGCATAGGAAAAGAAAGGGAAAATACAAATTTTATATGTTATAACCTATTTTGCAAAAAGCCCCTCCTAATTTTTCAATATTTAACAAGGATTGTAAATGAGTCGAGTCAAGTTCAAGCCAACCTAAGCTTAACTCGACACGATTTATACTGGCTTGACTCAGCTTGAGCTTGCTCGAGCTTGTAGAGTTGAGCACGAGCTCGATATTTAATTATGAGCTCGAGTATGATTTTTTTTGTTATTTTTAATTAATTAATTAATATAATTATATATTATAAAAATATATATTATCATGGGCTCATTTGGCTCGACGAGTCACCGATCCAATCATAATTAGACATGAGTTAGGCTCGATTTCTAATCAAATCGGCTAGAGCTCGAGTCGAATTTTGATCAAGTCGCTCGCGAATGAGTTGGCTCATTTACACTCCTAATTATAACAACTATAGTGATAATTATTTTAATTATGCAATTGTTTATCGCCGATCGCCTAAGGGGTGAAAGAAATTTTTTACCTGAGAGCACGAGTCCATTAAAAATTGATCTCTATCTCATTGTAATAAATATGTCATCACTAGCTATGTTACGCCCCCAGATGCTAGTGCTTGCTCAAAAATAGGGCAGCATCCCCCCTGTACGGGGGACAATTTGGAACAATTATACATAACATCTCACACATAATATGACTCAGTCATTACAAATATAAAATACTCCAGAATTAGGCAGTATAAAAGATATAATAGATACAAATAAAAGAATTAAAACTCAAGATAAATCCAACGATAAACATATCGGTCCATAAATGCATAAATATAACTCCGCTCAAACTACACATAGCTCCACTGAGAAAATAAATACAGTCTAATAAAGTAAATACGAAAATACGGAAATAAAATAAATACGAACAAACTTCAAAAGGACTCGACATTATGGGACTAGCAATTGGATCCTCTCTTAGCTTCAGGTAATACATCTATCTACTACCTGAAACACAATTAGATGGTAGGGTGCTTAGTCCGGACGGACTCTGCAAGTATAAGAGCAGATAAATACATGACATAATAAAAGGTCCAATAAGCAAACAGAAATAAAAGGGTCAATTGTGAACCACAATAACACCCGAGATCAAGCATGGGTCCCTGAGATCAAGCATGAGTCCTTGAAATAAGTTTGACTAATCGAGCTGGACCAAATCACTATTAGATCTCCAAGGGTCAGATCGATTACCAAGATAGACCATATTGAGATTATGATCCAGGGGGAGCTAATAAAAAGACCATTTATATTGTTAGATGATTTATGCATGTTTGTCCGATTTCTTGTTTATTTATTTATTTTGTAAATTGTAATGCTTAGGATAGAAATGGTTAGTTAAAAACCTAGATTTGATTAAAACTTACTCAACCTAGTACCAGAGTGAGCGAGATGATAGTATGTTAGGGAAGCTTGTCTAGGAAGTCAAGTAAGGTAAGGAGTACCCTATATTGTCTACTTAACCCGGTGGAACTAGTCAAAACTACCTTGCCACATCCCAGACTAATTAGACCAAGGTTTCTCAAATAGTAAAGTAATAGTATAATTTTTTAAAAGTCTTTGACTAGAAATTGGTCGTTATTCAGATACCTAAGAAGGGTCGTATGTCTCATCACGACCTGAAAGTAGATTATTGAAATGTACTTTTAAGTTACTAGTTGTTAAACTCGAATCTAACTTAAAGTTCAATCAAATCTTAAAATTCAAACATAAATCTTAAAGATAAAATTGACAACATCTCATAAAATAGATAAGTTTCCTGTTTTAAAATTTAGAATTGAGTGAGATGTTAAAACTTAAAATTTAAACAAAATCCAACCAACCCCAACTCAACTTTAATTAATTCTACTTAATTTTCAAAATTAAATTGATTTTTAAATTTAACTTAAAATTTTAAATTTAATTTTTCAAACGTTAACTTAAACTTTCAAATTTAATTTTTCAAAGTTTATTTTTTTTTTTCAAAATCAAACTTTTCAACTTTAATTAATTTTTTTAATCAAACTTTTCATCTTTAATTAATTTTTTAAAATTAAAATTTCAAACATTAACTTAATATTTCAAAATCAAAATTTCAACTTTTAACTTAATATTTCAAAAACATATTTTTAAAATTTAACTTAATTTTTCAAAATTAATTTTTCAAACTTTAATTATTTTTTCAAAGTAAAAGTTATAATTTTATAATAGTTAACAAGTAATTAAGGTTAGACAGGTGCTAAGAAAAATAAATGATTATTTTTTAAAAATTATTAGTTAGTTGTTGGTTTTATTTTTCCATACTTTGACTCAAAATTGAGTGGCTAAAGTATGTTCCTTGGAATTATTCATTATTATGTTAGTTACTTATTTACAATAGAAATTATTTATTTACTTGGAAATGACTTAATTTGTGTAAAATTTTACTTAGTTAAAAAAGAATTATTTACTCACTTATTTTTTTCACTTATAAATATTTTTTTTTTGGCAAAGAGATATTTTGTTTCCTTCCTTAGAAAAATTTTATAAAAACTAATTCTGTTACTAAAGAAATGTTATGCCCCAAAGGCCATACTTGCTCTAAAATCGAGTAACATCTCTATACAATAGATAATCTGGAACAATTATACCTAACATCTCACATATAATATGACTCAACCATTCAACCATCACAAATATAAAATACTCCACAACCAAGCGGTTTAAAAAGATATAATGGATACAAATAAAATAATTAAAATATAAGATAAATCCAACGATAAACATATCAGTTCATAAATGCATAAAATATAATTCTGCTCAAACTACATATAACTCTACTGAGAAAAATAATTATAGTCTAATAAAGTAAATACAAAAATAAAGAAGGTGCGGAAATAAAATAAATACGGAAATATTCCAAAAGGACTCGATATTATGGGACTAGCAACTGGATCCTCTCCTAGCTCCAAGTAATACATCTATCTGCTACCTGAAACAAAATTAGAGGGTGGGGGTGGTAGGTCCGGGCGGACACTGCGGGTATAAGAGCAGATAAATGCATGACATAATAAAAGGTCTAACAAGCAAACAGAAACAAAAGTATACACTCTCCAGAACAGAATAACGCATATGCGAGTATGTAAAACGGAATAAAAGTGCAACTATAAATAATATATGTATATCAACTAAATGCAGCAATCAAAGCTCATATAAATACGACAAACATAAGAAAATATAAAATGCAATAAATGCACATGATGCAATGACATGTGTCACCCCTGACGTCAGTCAAGCCGTCATCACATCTGTGAGACCGAGTGGGTAGGGCTGTGACAACTGTACACACTCTAACAAATACCACTATAATAAATAATGAATGGTTGACTGGACAGGATGTTAGGGAGTCAACTACTCCAAAAATCCCAAGAAAAAGGGGGAGCCACCAACAGCTCTGTTATCCCTTGAAAACAACGGTGAGGGTGTCAATTACTTGTCTACAACTCCAACATCCACTACCCATGAGTGGTTGAGTGTGGCATAACAGGACAGTTGCTCGCACTCTAGCAACTGTCACTACCCATGAGTAGTTCAGTGGGCAGAGCAGCTAAATGATTGACGACGGACTTAATCATAAGGAAGCTGATGTTCGTTAGCATGCAATTATGCAGGTACGGTGTATAATACTAATATGCACAAACATCCACGTCGCAACTATGCAAACAGTTTGTAAAATAAATACCAAAATCAACAAACATGCAACTAATCTACTAGGTAGGGTATATCTTATATCAACCAAACCCTAATTATGTTTACTCGCTTACAAGCGATACTTTACAAAATAGAAAATTAATAGATGAAACTGTATGGATATAAATTTGAGTAGCTCAAAGACTAAGCAAAGAAAAGTATAACGATGATATCAAAGTCAAAGATAAGGTAAAGCAATCCTACTCAGAAATAAAACGATCATGCATTTAAGATTAATAATCTACAGGATACAAAAGAGAAGTACCCGTCCTAAATTAAGTGTATGTCGGATAGAACCCCCTCGCGATGGCGGCTTTGATCGCGGGGAGAAGGAAGAATTGAGAAAAGGGTTACGGCGCCACTCGCTTGGGGAAGAAGGAGCCGCGATTAGGGTTGGGAGAGGATGATCGCAGGTGTTTCCTTCTCGCGCGACGAAGAGAGGGAACTCGCAAGGAGAGGAAACAGCAAGGGATTTTCGACGAAAGGGAGGGCGATCGCACGGGGTCGTCGGCGGTTTCTGCGTCGAGGAGGAGAGGCGACTTCGACCGGCGATGGATCACGGTGGCGTTGGCACTAAAGCAAGGGAAAAGGGCGATCGGCGTCGGCCTTGCTCCGTGAGAAGAAACCGCAACGGAGAGGTTCGCGTCGACAATCGCGAAGGGAAGGTTTTCGGCAAGGAAAAAGGGAGAAAAAGCAAACAAAAGGGTTTATAGAGTTGGCCTTTTTGCAAAATGACCCCTCACCTTTATTAATCCAAATTAAGCCCTTAATTTTTTTTAAATTTTTAAGCATTTAAGCCCTTCAATTTTCAATATTTAACAAGCTAACTAGACATCCCGTAAGGAAGGTGATACTTATTTTAAAACTATGATATAATTGTTATAATATTATACCATATAATATTATAATTACTTCAATTGTAAAAGTTATAGTTTACAATCATTTTGAAATTATTTTAACTAATTAAAATGATTTTGATCAAATTTGAATTTTTTTATCATAAAAAGTATTTTAATAAAATAATATTTCTTGTATTAGAGCATTCACATTCAATATTTAAATAGTATTACAAATCAATATGGATAAATATTAACACTCATACATTAATCGTAGATTTCAATTCTTTAAACGTGGTTGATAAGTGTATTTATATAAACAAATTTAAAAATTAAGAAAATAAATTTTAGATATAAATATAAAAATGAATAAATCAATAGTAGGACCCATAAATATATAATCAATATTAATATTAAAACGGATGTGAGTGTGTTTATAAAAAAGAAATGTTAATATAATGCGTACCTGATATTCTATGTGAAGAGATGATATATATCAACGTTCAAATTAACACGAATGCCTTTATAATGTTGAATAAGTTAAAGTAGTATTGATTTATATGGTACAAGTTATGATTGCAGCTATTATAATAATTTTGAAATAGGAATATTTTTAGGATGTGAAATATATTAGAGCATTATTTTATTTTATTTAAAAAACATTTCTTTTTAGTTTTGCTTAAAATTAAGAGTAAGTAAGTTGATTTATATTAAATTACACTTTTAAAATATATACATATTGTTGGATGAAATGTTTTATCCTAAGTGTTTGCCCTTAAATGAACTGTAATATCCAAGATCTGGCTTATGTGCAACAGTGCAAGTGTAACTTGTGCGTGAACGTCAGACCAGACATGTGTTAATGCCAAGCCAGAATGCTTTTTTTAATCAGATATTCCATTCTTGCACGTTCTCTTATTCTGAGAGATAGACGATTTGATCTTACATACTGTCTACCAACTAAACCCATTGAACATGATCACTCCTTATAAAGTGGTGATCTAATATTATCAATAATTTAATCATCTTAAATATGTTCTGCGTACAAATACAATCTTCCCTACAATTTTTTCCCTCTTCCTTCAACTTAGTGATTTTTTTTTAAACTATGATAGGGAGAGTGAAAATGCATGGGAGAATGAATGGTAGAATAAATGACGTGACACTTGAATGAATGACGTGATACTTTTCATGCACACATTCGATTATCGCTGCATACAAAGTGTACTCTGGGGGGCACGGTGAACCCGTCGGAGATCGATGTATACAAAATAGTCCATAGACCTGAAGTCACTACGGTTCCCTACATAAGGAGTTATGTATTTTGGTATCGTCAAACGTCACCTGTAATAGGGTAGACTATAAAGACGATCATTGGGTATGTAACGAATTATGCGGAGGGATGTGAGTGATGTAGATGAGATCTATCCCTCCCATATGACGGGAGTGATATCTGTGGGCCCCTTGATTGAGTAGGACTACTAAAATGTGTGGTCATACTCAAATGAGTCAATATGAGATATTGAACTCATTTGTTTGAGCGAGTCTACTCGGGGATCAAGAAACACAAAGATTGATCGAGGATGACACAATCTATGCCTCATTGGTCAATCTAGATATCGAGGATGGAAGGACAAGGTCATATATTGTCATAGTCACGAAGGTTAAGTCGGATTTCGATTTTCTTGTCACTTGGGTATCAATGATGCATTGCTAGATGCCGCTCATTGCTTATGTGTCTAAAGCGATTTAGACATATTGCCAACGTTACGAGAACCTATTGGGTTACACATTAAGGGCACGATGCTTCTGTTAAAATACCGAAACTCGGAGGGCTATTTGGATAAGATTATAAAATTTTAGGGGAAAAAAATGGTAAAGACTCAAATTAAGGTTGACATTGTAATTAACTAAACTCGTTGGGGTTAATTGCAAAGTTTACCACACTTATAAATATCTTTTTTCCTTTCTCCCCTGTCGCAGACCCGCAGCCTCCCCCGATCCACTTCCTTCCATTTCTTCTTCGCGAGCCCTAGCGCCGCCAAGCAACGATTCATCTTCTTCCTCGCGCGCCATGGATCGCAGCCAACCGCCGATCTCTTCTCCTCCTCTTCACTCGCCCGTAGCCTCCGCCCGATGCCCCGCCGTGAGTACGAGCCATCGTCGCCGAGTGATGAGAAGTCGAGCCGAGTCTCCATTTTTCCCCTTCTTCTTCGTCTGTTTCGACTTCACGATTTCGCCTCCGGGCCTTTCAACCGGCGGCGGCGAGGCTCTGGCTCGGACCACAGTGGGTGGACGACGACGTTAGGAGGAGCCTGATCTCGTATCTCTGGCAGATCTCGCCATCGCCGGTATCACAAGGAGATCGCGATATACTTTGGTTCTGAGGCTGGATTTATGGACCTAGGGATTCTTTGAGGGTTGCGGAGAAGAGGCTTTTGGATCTAGGGTTCGTTTTGGGGATCTCAGCTACACCTGGATATGAGCAATTGATTTCGTCGACCACAATCAAGGTAAGAGGTATGAGATTGATTCAGTCAGTGTCGTTGCTTTTGATTGAGGTGTGTGAGTCTGTTTCTGCTAGTTCCGATCCGAGGAGTAGGAGTTTGATAGTAATTCATACCTTGATTGCGAATTTGGGATTCAAATTCCTAAGTGAAGTTTCTGTTCTTGCGTAGATTGTATCCTCCTTTCCACCACCGAGAGTGTATTCTGTTTTGCTGTGGATGGTTGGTTTCGATCTGTTTTGATGGAGGTTGTTGTTTTAGTTTCTGCTTCGAGTTCTTGGTCGGACTTGTAGAGTCTTGTTTGAGGTTTCTCTTCGAGCTGTTGTTCTGTATCAGTTTTGATCGAAGGAGTAATTGGATCCTTCTTTTCGTTGTGTTCTTGCTTTGCTATTTGATCAGTGAAGGAGTGGAATTCGTTTTATTGGATTTTTGATCTTGTTAGCAAACATGCTTTAGATCAAGTGTAGAACTTCTCCTCTCCATTTGGTTGAGGATGTTTCTGTTTGGTTTGGATCGCATTCACCCATAGTCTAGATTCTTTTGGGTGCTTTTTCTCTGTGTCGATTTAGTTTTGCCGTGAGCAACTTTTGGAGAGGGGCTAAGGGAAACTTGATCTGGATTTTAGGTTGGGCTTAGGCAAAACCTAAATCCACTTAGACTCAATAAATTAGATTAGTCATTTAATTGGAATTAATTAAATGACTTTAGTAGTGGGTTAATCCTAAAACTACTTAGGGATTTTGATTAGCTAGTTACTTTATGTACATAGCTAATATTATATTGTTGATGTAGGACATTGACTGATTTCGCGATCTTACTGCGGAGATAATATTTTTGGACGGGGAGTTCTCGTCGCACAGACTTCTTTGTATCGAGGCGGGTATCTCTGACTTATCTTTTAGATTAGTCATAATTGATATGCTTGATATGCTATGTTTAACGGTAGAGTAATGTAGTATTTTATATCTGCTCTACCTTGGCTGGTACTGTTTATGATATACCTGGCATGTGATACCTATACCTTTAAGGCCTAGGTTATGGTGCATTATTTATGATCCTTGCATATCATGTTGATATAGGTGGATTAGATAGTGGATGATGTTTGACCAGAATCATGTATCATTGTGCACTGTGCATCACTGTCGATCAGTGGCCCCTTATGGGTGAGTCAGGTCGACAGTCATACTGACCTATCCATACGACCACTAATGGGTTAGTGGTTGACGGGGTATGGGTAGTGTGCTCTGTGCTGCTCCGCTCATGCACTCATGGGTTAGTGAATCGGAGCGTGGTAGCAGGCAGAGGTCTCTCCTTGAGTAGTCCATATACCAGGAGTTGAGAGAGAGAGGTCTCTCCCCCATTTATATACATGGGGTAGGTGTTAACACTCAGATAGAGATATCCTCCAGAGATGGCTTGGGGCTGATAGTGATATAGCCAGGATAGGTGATGGCCTGGGGCTGATAGAGATATCGTCAGGATAGGTTTTGGCCTGGGGCTATTAGTGATATCGCCAGGATAGGTCATGGAGTAGGGGTGTTACGCCGGTAGCATACCGTCTACTCGGTTGCTCAGGAGTAGCGACGGCAGAGTACGGACGGCAGTCACAGCTCTACGCCGGAGGGTGGCCTCCGCTCAGCTTCCTCCCGTACATAGGTGACGATGTCTGACCGGCGACAGAGGTGACCATGTCATTGCACCTTGTGCATACGCATCTTTTGCACTTGCCGTGCTTGTTATACTTGGATGTTGCATTTGATTGACATGCACATACAGGAGACCCTTATGTCTGGTTTCGACGACTCAGCTAGATTAATATGATATTTCTATTCCTGTTTCAGTTATGCTTACCACTGCATTCCCCTGTGTTATTTCGATTCCCTGTTACTCTATTGCTAGCTTAGACTATCATGTATATCTGATGAGATATTCGCTGAGTATTGTTACTCACCCCGTCAGCTCCCTGTTTTTATTTCAGGATGATTGTCTGGAGTGCCCAGCAGCCTGTCCCAGTTCGCGTATTTCTTCGAGATGACTCCGGGATGTTTCTTTTACTTTATAGTGGTACATGTTGGTACCCATTTTCTGTTTCCGTTTCTTTACTTTTCCGCTGCTGTATTCATGTCTGGTCGTGTCTTTTTATACGGCGGTATAGTTGTACTTTTGTGAGCCATGGAGGTCTTGTGTTTTGCGTTTGTCGTAAGTCGTACCGGTACGCAGCTTTCATCGCCGTCTCGCTTTTGTTGATTTCAGATGGTTGTTCCAGCCCTATAGGCTGTGGTACAATCATTTGAGGTGGTCGTAGAGGTTAGGTTTCTGAATTGTCCATCGGTCGAGGGAGTGGCAGTCCGGTCGGTATCGGACGGGCAGCTCCTCGGGGCGTGACAACTTCGGAGATTAGTTGATCTTAGTTTGACTAAGATTTGATCTGAATTGGATTAATTGAGTTAGACTCAAGTGAATCGAATTGAATTATGGAATTGAGATCTAATTTGAGTTTGACTCATTTAAATTAGACTCAACCACATTTTAATGAGATATTAATTTATTAAAATGTTTAATAAATTAATAATAGAGGAAGATGAAAAGTTTTTCTTCATTGGATGAAGAGAAGTTGAAGAGTCACATGAGAAAATGTGCTCTAAGTGAGTTTTTATTAGCATTAATGGAGGGAAGCTAAAGGGATATAAACTCTTCATATTCATGGGATGAGTATAAAAGAGTTTTTATTGTTATTTGGATGATGAACTTGTCATTTTTCCTTCCCTTTCTTCTCTTGGCCAAAATCCCTCTTCTCCCTCTCCTTTTTGCTTTGTGAATCTCCTCTTGTGACTAGCACCGCAAAGGCGATTCTTCTCCGAAGCTTAAGAGTTCATGTTCGTGTGGATACGTATAGAGGCACGAACACTTGAACGTGCAAGAGATCCGACATACCTCGGACAAGCGGGATAAGTGAAGGGCACGCGCCAAAGGTATACTTATACGATAGGAATTTGTAAATTAACTTTGTATGAATTTTCTTTGGCATGGATTGCTGGTGGAATCTATTATTTCCGCTATGATTTTTGAATATTTTTGACTATAGATCCCTACACTAAGTTGGACTGCACCTAAAGTCCCTAATTTAGACTCGTCCTCACCGGAATTTGCTCCTCCAGTAAGTTACGTTACTTACCTTATGCAGCTTTACTCAGCTCTTTATTCTACTAGGGCTTTTGTCAAGTCTCCACCAATTTAAACTTTTGTCAAAACTCCACCACCTTAGACTTTTTGCCAAGACTCCATCACCCTGAACTTGGGCCTAGTGTTAGGTTCTAATCTTTTCAATCTTGCATACTTGATAAAAAGATTAAATAACCACACACCTAACTTTAACCTTATTTATTATTCATCAAAATCTAAATTTAACCGTCAGTGGTAACTACACCAACCTCTTGAACTTACACTCGGCTACGTTTGGTTATGGGTAATGTATTCCAGTTTATAATGTAATTGAGCCTGTAATGTAATCCAGATTACATGTTGTTGGTCTTGTAATCCAGATTACAACACTTTAACTAGCTTTTGTAATACAGATTACATTACATTACATTACAGTTTTAAAACGGTACTAAACAAAGTAATCAATCTTGTAATGTAATCATGATTACATTACAAGATTGATTACCGCTTACCAAACGTAGTCTTAATGGTATGACCGAGCCTACTCTACCTAACAAATAATCTCGTCCACTTTTTCAACAAGAAGACAATGAAACTTGCATAATAATAATAATAATAATAATTTTTTATTTTTATTATAATCAAAATAGCCTTATATTTTGAAAATAAAAAAAACTTATATCTCTAAACTCTATATGATTAACTATTTTATATTGTAGTAGTTTTATTGTTATAATAATTTTATTTAAAATTATTTTAATTATAATTTTTTTTATCAATAATACTTTAATATTAGAAGCCTAAACTAGTAAAAACAATTAGTTTTAAGTAATATTAAAATATATTTTATATTTCGTTAATATTTTTGAAGAGAAGGAATGACTTTTTGCCGAATGCCGATAATACTGACGCTGATCACGAGGTCACCACAAATATTTAAAAGTGCCGGCAATTTGTCTGGTTTCGCCGGGGGCCTTCCTCGTCATCTTCCTCGTCTTCTTCTTTATCGAGCCATCCTTCGTTCCTTTCTTACTCTCGCTCTTTATATTCCGGCTATCAGACGCCTTCATCCTTCAAATCTTCCTTTAGCAACTTTCGCCAATTCGAAGATGATCGTTAATGGCGTTGATGGTGACCCTAAACCAGCTCACTTTGTCCTGGTTCCCTTCCTGGCGCAAGGCCACGTAATCCCCATGACCGACCTCGGACTCCTCCTGGCCTCTCGCGGAGCCACCGTCAGCCTCATCACCACTCCCGTCAACGCCGCGCGCATCAGAACCACCATCGACCGTGCCGCGGCCGCCGGCCTCCCCATCCGCTTCGTCGAGCTCGCCTTCCCCTGCGCTGAAGTCGGCATGCCGGAGGGCTTCGAGAACGTCGACGTCTTGACGACGCAGAAGCAGATACAGTACGGGCAAGCCTTCTTCCGGGCGGCAGCCCTTCTGCAGCGGCCGCTGGAGCGTTACATCGAGCAGCAATCGCCGCGTCCCAGCTGCATCATCGCCGACCTCTGCGTTCCCTGGACGCGCCACGTCGCGCGCAACCTCCGCCTCCCTCGCCTCACCTTCTTCAGCATATGTTGCTTCACCCTGCTGTCCTTCCACAACATCTGGCGTTTCAAGGTGTTGGACGGCGTGAAGGACGACCAGGAGCCGTTCGAGATCCCAGGGCTGGAGCAGAGGATCCTAGTGACCAAAGCGGCAGCGCCGGGGATGTTTGGCGGATGGGAGGAGATGGCGGAGGAGGTTCGCCAGGCTGAGTTCGCAGCCGATGGCATCGTGGCAAACACCTTTGAGGCCATGGAGGCAGCCTACATCGCCGGCTATGCCGAGGCGATGCAGAAACAGGTGTGGACCGTAGGGCCATTCCTGCTCGGTTGCTCTCCGGCCATCGATAAGGCTGCCAGGGGGAACAGGGCGGTCGTCGACGTCCCCCAATGCCTGAGCTGGCTCGACTCGAAGGAGGCCATCTCCGTGGTTTACGTCAGCTTCGGCACCCTGACGCACATGAAACCGGCGCAGCTGATGGAGATCGGATTGGGGCTGGAGGCGGCTGGGCGCCCGTTTGTGCTGGTGCTCAAGGACGGCGAGAGGAGCCGCGAGGTGGAGGAGTGGGCAGCGGAGTTGGAGGAGAAGGTCGGGCCGTCGAAGGCGTTGCTGATCAGGGGATGGGCGCCGCAGGTGGTGATGCTGTCGCACCCGGCAGTGGGGGCGTTCATCACGCACTCCGGGTGGAACTCGACGCTGGAGAGCATCACGGCCGGCGTGCCGATGATAACGTGGCCTCACTTCGGGGACCAATTCCTCAACGAGAGGTTCACGGTGGAGGTGCTCGAGATCGGGGTGTCGCTGGGGGTGAAAGTGCCCATGTCATGGACTGACCTCGAGGAGCAGGGGCCGATTGTTCCGCGGGACGTGGTGGAGGAGGCGGTGAGGAGTTTGCTGGACGATGGCCGCGAGGAGGGGAAGAAGATGAGGGAGAGAGCGATGGAGCTGAGGGAGAAAGCCAAGGAGGCCATGGCCGAAGGGGGATCTTCGTACCTAAACGTGGCGCATTTGATCGAACGGTTCTCACCCAAAAACAAGGAGAGGGAAGAAGTAAACGGAAATTAAGTAACTAAAAGGAAGATCAGCATTAACAAGTCAAATTTGACTCCGAAATTGAAAAAGAAAGAGGATGAATTGCACAAGAATTAGAAATAAAATCATATGGATTAATTTAATCAGCAAAAAGTTCTTCTTGTTCTAAGTAAAAAAAGTATCCGAGTATACTAGACATTGTTTTTTGCTGGCCTTTTCTTATACCATCTGTTTAAACGCTATGTACGCTTTCAATGGCAACTTAGTTAGTTTTTAATACCTTCTGCTCTGAAATTTAAT
This sequence comes from Boesenbergia rotunda, assembly GCA_024364735.1. Classification (NCBI taxonomy): domain Eukaryota; kingdom Viridiplantae; phylum Streptophyta; class Magnoliopsida; order Zingiberales; family Zingiberaceae; genus Boesenbergia; species Boesenbergia rotunda. Next base: position 204,840 of record JAGFNQ010007187.1, on the reverse strand, counting down.
TTTCTAATTAACCGGTTTATATGTTAATTTCATAACACAATAGATTGTGTTACATTGGATCAAATTCGATAGAGTGATCTAATTAAAGTATTTTAAAATTGAATTATTATTGAAGGTTAGTTTACACAGCTGTAGAATCCGTTAACCCATTAGGTTATTACCGATGAACATGTGATGTGGCACAGTGGCAGGATGGCGACGCGCGGCGTACCGACTACCGACTAGAACTACAGTGGGAGTTAAATTTCGATGTTTAATTTGAGATTTGTCTAGAAGCAGCAGGTCAAATAAATATATATTTTTTTTAAAAAAATTAAAGAACACTTTATCAAAAATAATTACTTTAGAAACCATTCAGTGCTTGCTGTAATATGTAAAAGATACATAGTAGTAATAACCGCTATAATAAGTTAAAATAATTATTTTTAAAATTAATTTATCAAAAATAATATATAAGAGTATTTTTATATCATAATTTTGTTCTAAAATTCATTATCCTTATTTAACATCATTTTCAAAAAAATTAAAATAATCATAAATATCTTTTTCAACAGTAGAATTGTCATTTGACATTACAGTAACCACTTAATAATAATTACAATTATTATAATAGTTATTAATTGATTATTACAAATTTTCAAGCCATGATTGAATTGATTACTCTGTGATAGATGTTATACAAGAATTCGAATTTCAAGGAAGTTGAGAAAAATATTTGTTCTGCAATAGGTAATTATAACTTATTGATTTACCTTCTCGTTTATGATTGAGGTCAGATTAATCGTCTGAGAAAAAAATTTTATTAATCAGTGAAGCCAATGCTGTTCTCAATTTATCTCCTCACAACAAATGATCGTCCGCCGCATTGCAAATCAAGGATAGTTGGGGGATTTCAATAAAACGGGACCTGTTTTGGTAAAAATCAATAAGAGGAGCATCTGGCACTCTGGCAGTAAATTCAAAATATCAGGGGAGTGTTTCAGTAAATTACGCATTTTTTCCCACAGACTAAAACTATTTTCTCGGATTATTATTTTTTATTTATAAAGGAGACGAAGAATCGAAAAAGGCTTTAAATCTGTTAAATAGAGAACAATTTTGGGGGAAAAAACTCGCTATTTATAGCAACTTCTCGACTCACCCTCATCCTCTCTCTCTCTTTCTTCTGTTGTCAAATCTGCTGCATCTCGCCCCATTTTTGGATCTTTTGCCAAGAGAAAGCTAGACGGCGAGAGTGCTCCTGCAATGGCGATCGTAATCGACCTTTGCAGCGATTATTGATTCGATCCTCTCGATTTTACGTTCGTTTTCATCCGAATTGGTGTGGGGTTGCGATCGGTTTCTCGTTCGTGTTTTTGTGTTAGTTTTTCTGAATAAAAATTAATGGCTGCGGTGGCGGACAATGCGGTTGGGGCGGATGATCAGTTCATCAGCCGCCAGCCGGAGGGGTCGGAGGAATACCAGAGCGACGTGCGGAAGCTCGTTGATTTGATTTCCAATCTGAATCCGGCCGCCGAGGAGTTCTTCCCTTCGAATTACACTGTCCCCGCTCCCGCCGGCGGCGGCACTCAGAAACCCAACGGTCGGCTTTCTGCCGATGCGCCCGTTTTCGTGGCGTTCTGTGGTTCTTATGGAGATGGGCCGATTAGCAATGGTGGTGATAGTAGGGACTCGAGCAGTGATGGATCGTCGAATAATAGGCCTAATCGCCAAGTAATTTCCTTCCTCTTTGCCTTGATTTTATGTTCAACTCGTTATTTATTTCGTATACTACGAATGAGTATTTTGTCTGTCGTGGTTTTAGGTTTAACCTGTTCAAAAAGCACGAATTTTGTTAGCAGGTTTCAACTGTAGCACTTCACCTTTAAGAATTAATGTAAAAATATATTGTCCAGAAGAGTTTTCGTAATCTCTTATTATCTCTGCAATTGGTGGATTTTCATTTCTATTAGTTTCTTTTTTTCAAAATGATGTTTTGACATTTTTTTGTGATGGAAATGCTATTATGTTTGTTTTCCAGTGGAGAAATGGCTATCCTCAGGGTCGGAGGAGGATGAATGATAGAGCTCGAAGAGCTGAGAGTGAGCGTAGCATTAGGCGTACTATTTATGTATCTGATCTTGATCACAATGTGAGTAGATTTAGAGAAACTTTGCTGGTAATTCTGTTGTCGGTTGATGTCAAATCCTTTAGTTGCATTGTTACCATTTCCGAAATGCTAACACACTTTTAGCTTTCAATAATGGATTGCTGCACGATTCTGATTTCTGTTGTTAATTACTCAAATGTGAAATTTTGCTTATATAATCCAGGTGACTGAGGAGAAGCTTGCTGAAATATTTTCTAACTATGGTCAGGTAAATTCCTCAAATTTCAACTATCTGAAACATTCTTGATGATGCAATATGGTGCATTATTTCTATCGTTATTACCTAATTAGGAATCTCAAAATCCCATATTTCTACATCTCCGCTACCCTATACCAATAGTAGCAATGTTGTTCACTAAATTACAGAGTGATGAAAATTTCTATCATTTTAGAAATCATTTTAAGGCCACTCAAATGATATCCTCTGAAATTAGGTGAAACAAATTGCTTAGACAGACTAGGGACACGGTTATACTTCATGTCTAATATATTTAGTTAGCTAAGGAAATTCAATTATGGACGATATTGCTGGAAGAGAGGAAGACAGAGTGAAGTTTGACCGTCCAAATGACCTGAATAACACTAGTGAGATGGCCTCACATTGAGCTCCATGGCAAAGAAAAAAACCATGTAGCTGACACTGGATGGTTGTCATATAGTTTGCTGTTGTATTTTCTCAAATACATTGTCTCCAGTAATGATTGAGTAACACCATAAGTAGCTTAATATGGATGGCAAATGTTTGAGTGCTTATCGTATTCTTGGATATATGGAATTTTATATGAATGCGGGGTTTGTTTTTACCTTGCAATCCTTTTCAGAACAAAATAATTAAAGATTCAGGAAAAGGAAGATAGTATTTCAAGCTTTCCCACTGTCTTATCTCTGTCCATGATTTACAACAGGAGAACACCAACTACTGAGATTTATCTAGCAATTGCCTATTTGATCATTGGGATTCAAAAGAAGCTAATTTGAGCAGTCAGCCGTTGATGACCTGACCTACTAATTATTCATTGTATGTGATAATTTGCTATAGGCCGCTCAGCTTTGAAGCTTATTAGTTTCCATTTCTGTACTAAATCATAAACAGTTAGTATTGGTATTTCAGCCTGCTAATTCTTCTTTGTATTCAGTAACTTGCAATTGATTATTCAGCCTCCAAGTTAAAGCTGATCTGGTGCTATTTGGTTATTGTAAATTCGAAAAATAAGATTTGAAAGTAAAAAAAATTCAATCAAAAACCTTAAATGTTTTAGGTTCTCAAAGTTTAAACTTTAAGTATCAAGCAATCTAATATATGCATAAATGATAGTAGTATACAATAGATGATAATTCAAATGGGGAGAAATAATAAAAAGTAGAAGACTGCGGTCCAATGGAGTGAATTTCTTAACAGGCTGATTGCTAATAGCAAGAGAGAAGACAGGGATCCGATTGTGAGTTTTTGGTAGTGAAAAACATAGGCAAAGATGAAGAAAAAAGCAAGATGAATAATTTGATTTATGTTAAAAAGGGAAAGGAGTGTCTTCTATAATCTTAGTTATTAGTTAAACCTATAATTTTTAGTTAATATCACTTGGCTTGCGAGTTTGCCTACATTGTTGACCTATCCATTTAAATGATTGTTTTACCACATTGTTCTTTGACTATTGTAAATTTGTTGTGCTTTAGGTTGTTGATTGTCGTATCTGTGGTGATCCCCATTCAATTTTGCGATTTGCCTTTGTAGAGTTTTCAGATGAGGGTGAGTCCCTAAATTTTAGTCCTTTTCATGGAGATACATATGCTAGAATGATGTGAAACAATAAATATTTGCTATTAGATGGTGCAAGGAAAGCTTTAAACCTTGATGGGGCTGTGATTGGTTACTCTTCGGTGAAAGTCTTACCCTCAAAGACTGCAATCGTACCTGTGAATCAAAAGTTTCTTCCTAAAGTGAGTTGGTCCTTTTTGTTTCTTGTCTAAACTATTACTAGTTTTCATATGTATTTTATTCAATTTAATTTTCTTGAATATTACTAACTCGTGTTACCAAGCAGTCTAAGGATGAAAATGACATGGTTATTAGGACGGTTTACTGCACAAATATTGACAAAAAGGTAGATTGGTGTCTTCCTTTAGTTTTCTATCCATATTTTTTGGTTTGCTGCTATGATACTATATGAATAATTGAGAAGTATTTTCATTCATAAAATCCATTAGAATATTCTTTCCATGATCATACTCTTATCTGTTGTTTTAGGCAACTCAAACAGATGTCAAAACTTTCTTTGAGCAACGCTGTGGTGAGGTCGGTCTACTGCCACTAATTTGGCATTTTGAATAATTACGAAAAATGTCGCCGTGATAGTGAGTTAATCTCTCCTTTTAAACTTTTTTATTCAGGTTTCTCGTCTCAGACTCCTTGGCGATAATATACACTCAACTCGTATTGCATTTGTTGAATTTGTTCAGGTATTAATGATGCATTTGAAATCCAAAGACTATTCTGTTCATTCAATTGTACTATGCTTTTGTTTTCTCTGTCAATTAAGTGAGTATTTATATTTTATGATTTTTCATAGCCATCAGTGGCTAATGGAAATAATTTCATGCCATTGGTATTTGTTGAGGGAAGCTTTAAGATTCTTCTTGGTAGCTCTCTCTACCTTTATATATTACTAATGAATAGGGGATATTACAGATAACCCTTTACCCTTTACATATTTAAACCTAACTCCTTAATGTTGAAGCTATTTCATATACTTGTTACTAAGATATTCAATTGATATGTTTGCGAAATGACTCACAGAAAGGGGATAGATATATCTTGAGATGTGTGTAGAAATTAGAATGGCACATGTAGAGAGAAGACTAATTTGAGGTTCATGGATGACACACACGAAGAGAGAAGGATTGAGCTAACTTAAGATCCCTAGAATGACACATAGAGAGAAGAGAACTCATTTGTCTTGAAATCTCTATAGAATGATGCACCTTGAGAGAGGAGAGATTTGTTGCATAATGCACGCAGAGAGAGAAGAGCACAACTCTTGGGATCTATCGAATGACATGTGCAAAGGGGAGGTCCATGAAATGATGCACCAAGAGAGAAAAAACCATATGGGCTTGATTAACCACATTAGGGCATTGGTGAGTGTTGGATTTTTTTGGGTTAAATAAGGAAGAAAAGTCAGCATAGGCGAGGTTACTCATGCCGATTTCAGTAATTTATTGGAACACTAAATTTTGGCAGAACTGCTTGGTGTAGAATGAAATTTTGAACAATGGGCAGTATGACTAGTCCAAGGTTTAAAATCTTGACCCGTGCCGAGGTTTCGGTCTTAGACCGGAATGATATGGTTTCGGTATCATATCGTGCTGTGCCGATACAGTTTCGGTATCATATCGTGCCGTGCCGATACAGTTTCGGTATTTTTTTATATATAGTAATTATTAGATAAATATGTTTATTGTGTATAATTTAAAAATAAGTTGTATATTGATTTTATATAAGTTTTCAATTGTTGAACAATTTAATATTATTAGAAAAAATAATTAAATATAGTTTTTTTAAAAGAAAATTCGAATTAAAATTGATACATCATAATTATATAAATTAATTGGTTATTCATTTAATTATTATTAATTTAATTAACATATATTTAAAATAGTAAAAAAATTCACCATATCAATTGTAAAAAATAATTAAAAAAATCAGAATATAAATTTGATTTATAAATTTTTTTAAAATTTTTTTAAGAATTTTTAAATAAAATTTAAAATAATTAATTTTTTTATAATATCAATTAATAAAATTTATTGATTTTTTAATTTTAAATATATTATTAATAATTTTAGTGGGAATTGTATGAATTAATTATTTTAAAAAAAAAATTGGCGCGGTGATGGGGACCTCGCGCGAGGCTTCCGGCGCAGGCGGAGGCCTCGCGCGAGGCTTCTTGCGTCGACGGAGGCCTCGCGCGAGGCTTCCGGCGCCGGCGGATGCCTCGCGCGAGGCTTCTTGCGCCGGCGGAGGCCTTGCGCAAGGCTTCCTGCGCCGGCGGACGCCACTCGACCTCGCGCGAGGCTTCCGGCGCCGGCGGATGCCTCGCGCGAAGCTTCCGGCGCCGGCGGAGGCCTCGCGCGAGGCTTCCGGCGCCGGCGGATGCCTCGCGCGAGGCTTCCGGCGCCGGCGGATGCCTCGCGCGAGGCTTCCGGCGCCGGCGGATGCCTCGCGCGAGGCTTCCGGCGCCGGCGGATGCCTCGCGCAGTCGCGCGAGGCTTCCGGCGCCGGCGGATGCCTCGCGCGAGGCTTCTTGCGCCGGCGGAGGCCTTGCGCAAGGCTTCCTGCGCCGGCGGACGCCACTCGACCTCGCGCGAGGCTTCCGGCGCCGGCGGATGCCTCGCGCGAGGCTTCCTGCGCCGGTGGAGGCCTCGTGCAAGGCTTCCTGCGCCGGCGGACGCCACTTGTCGCTGTCGCCGCGTGACGCACACCGTGACGCTCGAGTCGCGAAACTCTTGCCCTCCTCGAGCCGGTTTCCGCGCACCAGCGGAACGGTAAATTCCGTTGGTGCCGCCCGAAACCAATCGGCACCCAAAACCTTGGTCTAGTCAGCACGTAGAAATATTTATAAATAAGCAGTGGAATCTATACATCATTAAGCAATACTTGGTGTCTTAATGGAGACTGGGAGAGAGAAATTGAGATCTATGCTGCTAACAATCATTTAGCTGCAAGATTGGAAAAAAACTGTACAGTCATACCTCCAATGATTGGAGTCCAATCCATTGCCCATAACAAAAGGAGGCACCTACATTTGTTGATCTCAAAGTTGCCGCGCAGAGAGCAGAAGTATCTGATGTACTGTATACATTAATGGCCACTGTTTTATATTATTTAATTCTTTCATTGCATGGTGATGCAAGTTTTAGCATTGGGCACATGATGTTTTCCTAATATTCTCCCAATTTCTTTTTGTGAGTTATTGTGTTCATTGTGGTAGTTCGCCCATTCCTTAAAATATTAGCATAATTGACACATTTACTGAGAATTATATAGTTTAACTAAGTGAAAGTATTCTGATGCTAGTATTACTTTCTACATTGAAGTTTATTCACTTGCTTCATTAATCAATGACATTAGGCAGTATCAGTCAGTTGTCTGTCTATGGCTAGGGCTGTATATAAATAACTAAAACTAGCACTGAATGACAATGTTTAGAAAATTTTAACATACAAAAGAATTTTATGGAATCACTATTATTGCTTTATGCTTCTCATGCTCACCTTGCCGCATTCTGGGTCCTATTGGAATAATGCCAAGAAATTTCCACATGATCTTGCAAGTCACTGCAATATCTTGGTGGTTTGACTGAGATGGTGCTCTCTAGGATTAGTATTATTTAGTAAAAAGTTACTGTATGGTTGCTTATCTGGGATATCTTACAGAAAGATTAGGTATTTATGAAGTTTTCCATATGAAGAAACAAACAGAATGTCTTACTTTTGGGGTCTGCTTCACGACTTGTATCTCTCCATCTAGTTCTATGCAAAGACTATTTTATCACATATAAACAAGAATAGGCCTCTTCTAATTATGGTAGTCAGGTATTTTATGGATTCATTCGATAAAAGTTTATTGTGCATGGCCTAAAAATGTAGAGATAGACTGAGGAAAATATCTTGATTCTGGTTGTATGATTATGCTCACAGGAACGAAGTACTTCGTGCAAATTTAGTTGAAATTTGAAAAAGTTATTGCTTGCTCTATTGTCTATATGGCAGAAGTGTGTGAATATGTATGAAGAGGGGGAAAAATTGTATTGTTTACCAATCTACCTTTGTTTTTATGGCTAAGCTTGTCCTAATATATACATTTATTTATATTATAATATCAAGATTGTAAGAAGCATGAATATGTTAGGTCGCCAATGACTGGAAAGATAATTTACCAAATGATACAATGCGGTTTCATGCTAGAAAAAGATTCTTAAGATATAATTCCAGTTCTTATGTTTGCTTAAAGTATTGACATGAATATGGATTTTCCATTTCTCATGTTAATACTACTAAATTAATCCTTGTTATGTTTTTTTTAAGTCAAAAATTACATCTCCTTAATTGTGTTCGGTTGAATTTTTTTCCTTGTAATGAAAATATTTGGTCTCTTCTTTTTACAAAATTTAAAATGTGCTGGCAATGTCTTACGTCTTAAAAGACCTGCTTTTGTCAAAAGTGACAAGATATTGACATCAAATAGCATCCAAATGATGGCGTAATATTTAGCTTAATGCTGAATTTGGAAGTTGGAACTATAGTTATTTATTATCCCACATATAGATACCACTCCAAATCTCCACTTTATGAAACTGGCGATTTATATACTGTATTCCTGTAGTATCTAAGAAATTATTAATGCTCTCTCTAATGCTAAACACAGGCAGAAAGTGCAATTGCAGCACTAAAATGTAGCGGCATGATTCTAGGAGCTCTGCCTATCAGGTATCTATATTATTTTTTAAGGTTTATACTACTTGCGGCTAAAATGCTTGCATTTAAATACTTATACTATTAGTCTAAATTAAATGGATGAATTTCTTGTGCTTCAGGGTGAATCCTTCAAAGACACCTGTGAGGCCACGCATTCCACGCTTTGCCTCCAGTTGAATCGAGTTCCATGACCATTTCTCTCCGGCAATTCTTGGAGTTGAATCTCATATGTTGCTCATTTAACTATTTCTTCTTTTTGGCTATAAGAGCCAAAGAAACTTGATTGGGAGCACCTTAGTTTCTATAACTAGTTTTCTAAACAGTCAGAGCGTCTTATTAACTAGATAGCCTTTGAGTTATTGTTGTCTCTGTTGCCATCTTAAACTGCTTCTTCAGGCCCTTAATCTGGTTTGCTTTAATTTGTGAGAAAATAAATTATCTAAATTGGTATTTAATGTGAATGCTGCAACGTTTTAGGAAACAAGCAAATTTTCTAGCTGCTGATACAATGGAAAACTGCTTGGTACACAATTTGTAGTTTTATCTTTTACAGTTTTTTTATGATGAATGAGATTTATGGTTGTGTTAAATTGCCAATCGGTCACTTGTGGTTCAGTAGAATTAAACCTTGAACTACTTATAGTTAAAACACTTGTTAAAAAATGTTCAGCATTTTATCAAAGGGCACACATAACTTTTTGAATTGACCAAAATGCGCATCCTATTTTGATATTTAGCAAAAGAAATATCTTTTTTAGTGTTCTTGTTTTATCCTACAAATTTGATTGTCATGCATGCATGCAAATTCTCTTTCCTTTCTTCTCTTTTATGTATGTAACATCTCCTCTTTCTTCTCCTCTTTTCTCATTCTTCTTTCTTTTACATGCATTTTCTTTTCTCTTTCCTGTCTTCCTCTTCTCATTCTTTTCTCTTTCGAATGCAGACATGAATGGGAAAAAATATCAGGTCCATGTAGGGCTTGATATTTTTCATATCAAACCCAACATGGGTTTGATATGAATGAGTTTTATTTAATTAACAAAATAAGATTTTTTCTAAATCAAATCTCCTATTTAGGTGTCAAATTCTTTACGCATTATGAACTTTAATTAAATTCAAAAACACACACTATGCATTATGAACTAAAAAAATTCAATGTTACACCTGATCTAATTCCATTTCAGATCCAACGTAGTTTTTTTTGTCATTTTTTATTATTTCAATTTAGCACATTCAGAGAAATTGAAATAAATAATGAATAGTATATTTGAACTTTTTACAATCTAAAAAAATCCACAAGAACTGAAACGAGTACAATCTGAACTTTCTAAGTCTATCAGTGAGTTTTGAGCGAAACCCACTGATGTTGGGCCTGATATGATTCAATATCAGGCCCCATAAGTGGATTTCGGTCAAAATCCACTGATAAACGTAAAGAGCTCCAATTGCACCCATTTCAGTTCCTGTAGATTTATGAGGTTATAAGGAGTTCGAATATGCCATCGATTATTTATTTCAAATTCTCTAGAGGTGTTAAATTGAAATAAATGATTTCAATTTAACCAATTGGTAATCCAAAAGAAAAGCGCAAAAGATGTTACAAAATTTCAACTTGTTTGTGTGAAGTTTCAGGGAAAGAAGATTGTCTAACCGTCATAACACGTCGCCTTCTCCTGATCAAAGTAATCCAGATAGGGTCTCTAGATAGCACTTCGTAGCCTATATTCGTGTATAACTTTTGCACTCCAAATTTGTCTTCATAAGCCCTACTCCAAATTCGTCTTCATAAACCCTACTGCCTCTCGGTGAGTAGGCTTGGCCTTGGAGCTGTACATGCCCGGCCAAGAGCTATAAAATTCAACTGCCTTTCGGTGAGTAGGCTCGGTGAGTAGGCTTGACCTCGGAGCTGTACATGCCCGACCAAGAGCTGCAAAATCCTACTGCCTCTCGGTGAGTGGGCTTGGCCTCGGTGCTATACATGCCCGACCAAGAGCTGTAAAATCCTACTGCCTCTCGATGAGTAGGCTTGACCTCGGAGCTGCACATGCCCGGCCAAGAGCTGTAAAATCCTACTGCCTCTCGGTGAATAGGCTTGGCCTCGGTACTACACATGCCCGGTTAAGAGCTACAAAACCCTACTGTCTCTTGGTGAGTAGGCTTGGCCTCGGTGCTACACATGCCCGACCAGGAGCTGTAAAATCCTACTGCCTCTCGGTGAGTAGGCTTGGCCTCGGTGCTACAAATGTCCGGTCAAGAGCTGTAAAACCCTACTACCTCTCGGTGAGTAGGCTTGGCCTCGGAGCTGCACATGTTCGGCCAAGAGCTGCAAAACCCTACTGCCTCTCGGTGAGTAGGCTTGGCCTCGGCGCTGTACATGTCCGGCCAAGAGATGCAAAATCCTACTGCCTCTCGGTGAGTAGGCTTGACCTCGGAGCTGTATATGCCCAGCCAAGAGTTGCAAAATCCTACTGTCTCTCGGTGAGTAGGCTTGGCCTCGGTGCTGCACATGCCCGGCTAAGAGCTGCAAAACCCTATTGCCTCTCGGTGAGTAGGCTTGGCCTCGATGCTACACATGCCCGACCAAGAGTTGCAAAACCCTACTGCCTCTCGGTGAGTAGGCTTGGCATCGGAGCTGCTCATGTTCGGCCAAGAGTTGCAAAACCTATTGTCTCTCGGTAAGTAGGCTTGGCCTTGGAGCTGTACATGCCCGACCAAGAGCTACAAAATTCTACTGCCTTTCGGTGAGTAGGCTTGGCCTCGGAACTGTACATGCCCGACCAAGAGCTGCAAAATCCTACTACCTCTCGGTGAGTGGGCTTGACCTCGGTGTTGTACATGCCCGGCCAAGAATTGCAAAATCATACTGCCTCTCGATGAGTAGGCTTGGCCTCGGAGCTGCATATGTCCGACCAAGAACTGTAAAATCCTACTGCCTCTCGGTGAATAGGCTTGGCCTCGATGCTACACATGCCCGGCCAAGAGCTGCAAAACCCTATTGCCTCTCGGTGAGTAGGCTTGGCCTCGGTGCTACACATGCCCGGCCAAGAGCTGTAAAATCCTACTGCCTCTCGGTAAGTAGGCTTGGCCTCGGTGGTACAAATGCCCGACCAAGAGCTGTAAAACCCTACTGCCTCTCGGTGAGTAGGCTTGGCCTCGGAGCTGCACATGTCCGGCCAAGAGCTGCAAAACCCTACTGCCTCTCGGTGAGTAGGCTTGGCCTCGGTGCTGTATATGCCCGACCAAGAGCTGCAAAATCCTACTGCCTCTCGGTGAGTAGGCTTGACCTCGGAGTTGTATATGCCCGGCCAAGAGTTGCAAAATCCTACTGCCTCTTGGTGAGTAGGCTTGGCCTCGCAGCTGTACATGCCCGGCCAAGAGCTACAAAATCTTACTGCCTCTCGGTGAGTAGGCTTGGCCTCGGAGCTGTACATGCCCGGCCAAGAGCTGAAAATTTCTACTGCCTCTCGGTGAGTCAACTTGTCCTCGGTGCTGTTCATGCCCGGCCTAGAGCTGCAAAACTCTACTGCCTCACAGTGAGTAGGTTTAGCCTCGGTGCTACACACGCCTGGCCAAGAGTTGGTAAGCCTTATTACCCCCGTGGGACCCTTGTTTCTACAAATATGGTTGTTTGCCCCTTAGATGCTTAAGGCAAAGGGTAACCTCGGGGTAGGGGCTGGAGACAAAACATTTTAAGCGGGGCAGGAAACCGCACAAAATATAGGAAGTCCGGGGATGCTTGCTTTCAAAGTTGAAACAACTACATATTTATCCTACAAGGGAAAGTTTAAAAAGAAGAAGAAGAGACAGAGGGCAAGGAGTGACCAGTGAGCCTGGGCCTAGGTCATGAATGATTCTATAGATCATGCCCTTCAGGAGTAAGCTCGTCCCAGACCCGCTGGACAGTTATAGCGCTCAAATCTGCTCCTAGTTTTAGCAGTTGATCCTTCTTTAACTGACTGATAGCACCTTAGAAGCCCTGTTTGAGGCTCTTCAATGCTTGTCCGGCTACAATCTTGGTGTACTCCTCCGATTCCAGGAACTTAGCCTTGGACTCCCCTCCCGCCTGGGGCAGTTGGGCTGCATGGTCACTCTGCTGTTGCTGCAGTCGGGCCTCAACCTCCTCCTTGGCCACCTTCAGCATCGTCACTGTTGAAGCAATCTATGGTCCGGAGTAACCATGTGTTTTGATGTTTGGGCAAAGGGTTTAAGTTAGGTTCACCCTTGTGTTTGATATGTGTATTTGAGTGTACATGTTTGCAGGATACACATGGACTTAGCTGGACGACTTCGGGTCTGGTGAAGGATGGCATGAGGAGACAAGCCATGGGCTTGTATGCATCCGAGGGACCGTGGACAAAGCAGGAACGATGAGCCGAGGAAAGCGAACTTCGAGGCACACACGAAGGATGACATGAGAATGAGCTGCGGGTTCGTATGCATCCGAGGGACGAGAGCCAAAGTCAAAGAAGGCTTGAAGACAATAGGTCGAGGTTGCTAGAAGCAGGAACTATGAGCCGAGGGAAGCGCACTTCGAGGCATATACGAAGGATGACATGAGGACGAGCCACGAGTTCGTATGCACCCGAGGGACGAGAGCCAAGTCGAAGAAGGCTTGAAGGCAACATGTCGAGGCTGCTGGAAGAAGGGTCAGCTGAGTCGTGAGGGTCCGAGTGCTGAGAGAATTGTACTCGGGAAGGGAAACCCTAGGTTTAGGGGTGGACCAGTCGACTGATGCTTGGATCAGTCGATTGATGAAGTGCACAGAAAGATCAGTCGACTGATCTTAGGTGCAGTCCACTGGTGTCGGCTGTAATTCGAACGTTGGGTTGTAACATTCGAATCTAAGGTGGACCAGTCGACTGGTAACGACTATTTTCAGCTGTGAGCTCTATTTAAGAGAGCTCGGTTTGGCTGAGCAAAGGTTGACAAAATAAGCTTGGTTAGAGCTTATTAGTAGTCTCCTAGTGCTCAGGTATTGTCGGGAGTTTGTGGCGAGGTTTCTCCACCCACAAGGAGTGACAAGAGCTAGCGGAGGTCTTCCGGGGACTCATCCATCGACGGATCGGGATCGTCCACCTTACGAACAGCCGTGGAGTAGGAGCCTTATCTTCGAACCACGTAAACGGTTTGTGTTAGCGTTTGTTTATTTGTGTTATTAGCATTTCCGTTTGCGCACGCTAATATTGTAGGAAGAATCGACGACCGAAGTAGGTGAACGACTATTCACCCCCTCTAGTCGTACGTCAAGGTCCCAACAAGTGGTATCAGAGCCAAGTTCGCTCGTCTATGGACTAACCGCCGAGAGAGCAAATGGCTAGAGGAAATGACGCTGGAAGAACGCTTAGGGGATGACATCAACGTTCCACCTTCTTACGACGAGAGAGTTTCGATTATTGGAGGATGCGGATAGAGGTATGGTTCAACATGGATTGGGATCTAATGATCGCACTAAAATATCCATTTGAAGCCCTAAAAGATAAGCATGGGAAGAAGTTCCGACCAAGATATTGGACCAAGGAGCAACAAATCCAATCAAAGGCAAACGAAAAGGTAATTTCAATATTACTTAATATTTTGCCTAATGATATAATTAGCCGTGTAGGTGAATATAAAAATGCGCATGAACTATGGAGCAAAATGTTAGCGCTTCATGAAAACCCTACACAAGCTCAAGTAGTGGAAGAGCCCAAGGAAATGAGCTTAATGGTCCAAGAAGAGGAGAAGGACCAATTGGATGAGGAAAGAAGCCCAATATCCGAAGAGGAGGAGTTAGAAGAAAAAGATTCATCCATCTCCTCAAGTGAAGTGGCAGAAGAAATTGAAGAATCATCCACTTCATCAAAGGGGGAAGAAGAAGTCTCCACTTCAAGGATTGAGGGGGAGGAGAAACCATCCTCAATACCGGAGCAAGAAGAAGCTTCCACCTCCACCAAAGCAAAGTCAAAGGACCACATTATTGAAGAAGAAGTCTCCACTTCAAGGATTGAGGGGGAGGAGAAACCATCCTCAATACCGGAGCAAGAAGAAGCTTCCACCTCCACCAAAGCAAAGTCAAAGGACCACATTATTGAAGAAGAAGTCTCCACTTCAAGGATTGAGGGGGAGGAGAAACCATCCTCAATACCGGAGCAAGAAGAAGCTTCCACCTCCACCAAAGCAAAGTCAAAGGACCACATTATTTGCTTTGGGTGTAATGAAAAGGGACACTATAAGGACAAGTGTCCAAAGGGTAAGAAAAAGGAGGTAAATCCTAAACCCAAGTCAATTTCTTTAAATTCTAACATGGGTTGTACGGAAAAGAAGGAGAAGAAGCATATAAGGTGCTTCACGTGTGGTGAGCTAGGACACTACCACACCAAATGCTCAAGGAAAGAAGAATTCAAGAAATTAGAGCATTTGAGAAAATGAGAGAAGAAGGAGAAGAAGAAAAGCTCACATCAAGGGGAGCTACAAGGGTAAGATCAGGTAATCCCTAACTTTAGATGTAATTCAAATTCCTCCATGCATGTTAGAGATAATGTCAATTATTTACCCATGCATAAATTTAGATATAAATATCATGATAGGAGTAGGGTTAATATTGTAGATCAAAACCCTAGGAAAATCATACATCATGATAAATCCAAGACTATTAGACCTAAGAATCACGACATTAATTCCAAGAAGGGGAGATACATGCCTAGAATGGGTAGGTCTAGGAATGTCCAAGGCGAACATGTTGATTCTAGATTTAAGAACCTAGAAAGGGTAAATCAAGCCTTGAGGGCAAAGCTTGATAAATTTGAGAAAACCCTAGATAGATTCACTATTGAATCTAAGGGTTTAGGTATGATGTTGGGTAGTCAAAAACTCAACAATGATAGGTCGGGTCTAGGATACCGATCTAAGTTCTCCAATGCTATGAAGAAGTCATATGCAAGGGTGCAATATGATTATAGCAAGGGGAAGTCCAAAAATGACAAGGGGATACCATTTATAAGCAAGAAGAATGTCTTTACTAAGGACAAGGGGTCCAAGGTTAAGAAGGTTAAGGTTGTAGGCCAAAAGTCACCGGAGGTACACCGGTGTGACCTTGTGTTTATAAATGAGTCACCTAGGGAGGTGGCTAAGGCTAAGAGCTCAAGGAGAGCTCTAGGAGCCAAGTTGGATCCATGGTAAATGGATCTCGGGAGGATTTCTCCCGGAAGTCTAATTTGACTATGGAGTGTGCCAAAAGATGTGGAGACGGATTTGAGTCTCACTCCTTTGGATTTGGCACATTGGATTTGAGTAACATGCACAAAATATAACATTGGGGGTCATATTGCATGGAAGTTGATTTTTGATGTATAGATGTCATGTAAATTAATGCTATGGATGCATTGTGATTTGGAGTGAGCAGATACATCAAGAGGAGATCAAAATTAGGACTTTAGGTCAAAGTTCAATTGACCCATTTAGATAGTTTTGAGTTTTGTGTCAATCTTGGGATTGGTGATGTAAGTACCCCTGGTTGATTTTGATGTGATCAACCGATTTAAGTTAGGTCCTGGTATGTTTAATCCCTCTGCTAAGTGTGCAGGAGCTTAGGTACGGAGGAAGTCGAGCGTAAGACGTAGCGGACGAGAAGGATTGTGCGGGGAAGTGAGCCGACGGGCTCGGTACAATCCGAGGGACGCGGAAGCTGCGGAAGAGTACGCCGGTGGAGCGAGAAGGACGTGCGCGGTGTCCGAGGGACGAGAAGCCGGGAGGAAGGACGCTCGAGGGGCGAACGGCCGGAGTCGGGTTCGGGTGAGCCTAACTCTGGTTGGCCGGAAATCACCCAGTAGATGAACCAAAAGACTGGTCAGTTTGACCAAGTCAAACCAGGCACCTGAAACAAAAAGAAATTTATTTGTTGCTGTGAAGATTCGAACCAGCAACCTCGCTTACATATATCACCAGCCTTACCGACTGGGACAAAGAAGAGATGTGATTAAAGTTGTTGCGAGCAGATGATAAAGTTATTTATCTGTTACGAGCAGAAGACAAAGTTATCTCTTAAAGGATAACTTTATCCTTTAATCAGATCCAATGGATGCAGTTTAATCCCATCCAAGATCAACCATCCAGATTACATCCATGGATCAACGGCCAAGAGAAAATTCCTCAACAATCAACAATCCAGATTTATTCTCTTAGGCTATAAATAGGCTTAGAGTTTCAACCTTTTCAATCATTCAATTCTCTTGTAATTCTCTCTATAGTCTAGCGTGCTTTTATTGTAAGGCTTCTCCGCCACAAGGAGATTTTAATTAAGCGTCCACTGCCTTGGAAGCAACGTTCTTAGTTGCGACCAAGTTTTTTTTAAGACGAGTGCCTTCCATTTCTTTATTTTATTATCTGTCTAATCACCCCCTGCTAGCCGGACCAACCCGATCCAACAGGTGATAGATACATTTCTGAATGTATTTTTCCCAAGAAGACACGGGTACCACAAACCTCTCTACAAAATTTGAGAATTTTTGAAGATTTGTGGAATTTTTGGTGCATTTCTGAAATTGGGTCAGAAATGTTAGAAAATGTAATTTTTGGGTACCAGTCGACTGGTTCAGGGGGCAGTCGACTGGTAACATTGCTGTCGGAGAGAGACTAGTTACTGTATGGTTTTTTGATGGGGATCAGTCGACTGGTAACTGTCGCAGTCGACTGATATAGGTTGAAACTGTTTTTCAGCAATCGAAAAGTGTCGTAATAATGAAAAACAAGTGTATAATCTTATGGGGGTTAATACACTTTGTTTATGATCACTAGAGGTTAAAGGATCTAATAAGAGGGAAATTGTTGGAGTCTTTTTGATGTATGGCAAAGGAGGAGAAGTGTTGGGTTTAAATGGGAAACCAAACACGCCTTTGCAAGAAATACTTAATGATAAAAAAAATTAAAAATTAAAAATTTTAAAAAGTAAGGTCAAGGGGGAGCATTGTTGCTCATTTGGTGGCAAAGGGGGAACCTTGGGAAGGTTCCTAAAAAGCCTTTGTAAGTCCAATATAGGGGGAGCCTTAGAGAGGTTCTTAAAAAGTCCGTTTTGGTAAAAGTCCTAAACTCATTGGGGAGGTTAAGATGTGAGGATGCCTTGTGATAGGATCCATGCATGTTTGCATTGCATACGCATTGGCGGGTATAAGTCCAAGGTGAAGTCTCGGCAACGTAAGTCCAAATGGTTATTAACATTGTATTTGCTATATGTTTTCCCTAACTTAAATGTATTGTCAAACATCAAAAAGGGGAGATTGTTGGAGCAATCTATGGTCCGAAGTAACCGTGTGTTTTGATGTTTGGGAAAAGGATTTAAGTTAGGTTCACCCTTATGTTTGATATGTGTATTTGAGTGTGCAGGTTTGCAGGATACACATGGACTTAGCTGAATGACTTCGGGTCCGATGAAGGATGACATGAGGAGACAAGTCGTGGGCTTGTATGCATCCGAGGGACCATGGACAAAGCAGGAACGATGAGCCGAAGGAAGCAAACTTCGAGGCATACGCGAAGGATGGCATGAGAACGAGCTGTGGGTTCGTATGCATCTGAGGGACGAGAGCCAAAGTCGAAGAAGGTTCGAAGGCAACAAATTGAGGCTGTTAGAAGCAGGAACGATGAGCAGAGGGAAGCACACTTCGAGGCATACCTGAAGGATGACATGAGGACGAGCCGCGGGTTCGTATGCATCCGAGGGACGAGAACCAAAGTCGAAGAAGGCTTGAAGGCAACAGGTCAAGGCTGCTGGAAGAAGGGTCAGCTGAGTCGTGAGGGTCCGAGTACTGAGAGAATTGTACTCGGGAAGGGAAACCCTAGGTTTAGGGGTGGACCAGTCGACTGATGCTTGGATCAGTCGACTGATGCTTGGATCAGTCGACTGATGAAGTGCACAGAAAGATCAGTTGACTGATCTTAGGTGTAGTCGACTGGTGTCGGTTGGAATTCAAACGTTGGACTGTAACATTCGAATCCAAGGTGGACCAGTCGACTGGTAACAACTATTTTCAGTTGTGAGCTCTATTTAAGAGAGCTCGGTTTGGCTGAGCAAAGATTGACAAAATAAGCTTGGTTAGAGCTTATTCGTAGTCTCCTAGCGCTCAGGTGTTGTCGGGAGTTTGTGGCGAGGTTTCTCCACCCACAAGGAGTGACAAGAGCTAGCCGAAGGTCTTCCGGGGACTCATCCACTGACAGATCAGGATCGTCCACCTTACAGACAACCGTGGAGTAGGAACCTTATCTCCGAACCACGTAAACAGTTTGTGTTAGCGTTTGTTTATTTGTGTTATTAGTATTTCCGCTTGCGCACGCTAACATTGTAGGAAGAATCGACGACTGAAGTGGGTGAACGACTATTCACTCCCCTCTAGCCGTACGCCAAGATCCCAACAGTCACCTCTCGGAGTAGACGATCTTGAGCACCTGACATCTCGTGGAGCTTCTGGGTAGCAGCGAAAGCTTGGGTCTCAGCCTGGGTAACTGACGGGCCCAAATATACTAATTAAAGTTGTCACGAAATGTATGGGCTCATCAAATTTAAATATGAATAAAATGAAATGAAAGCTGGAAACCCTTTTTACAATCAAAAACTGAAAATGTAATATAGGGGCCACAGGTCGTATTTTTCTCGGGGACTAGTTGAAGGTTTGTTTGATTCGCGCTTGTATTTGTGTCGTTTGTGTTTTCGGGTTTCAAATAAAGATTTTGGGTTTAGGTTCAATTCGAAATGAAAAATTGCAATGAGAATGGAGGAAGACCAAACAGTTGATAGCAAAGGATAACTCAATCAATGGAAAACTCAATCAAAGCACTAAAATAATTTTGAAAACAAACAATTCTGATTTCCATTGCCAAATACACTCCAAACTGATTTAAACTTAAAACATCACCACTCAAGCCGAAACTTAACTTGATACCTAAATGCAAGCAATTAAATCAAAACAATTTGATACCAAGTGGAGATAAACCCATGTGCCAAAAGGATGTTAAGAGCAGGAAATGTGTAGCTGATTAATTCAGCTTGGAAGGCTGATCAATGTAAACATTTGCAGAAATGTGAACTTGAAAACTGATTTAGGCCGGTACAAAGTAAATGCAGAAATTCCCAAGACAAACTGAGCTCACGTACCTAAACCAATGCTTGGAAAGAATTTTCAGCTAAATTGACACAAACACAACTGCAAAACTGCAGTAATCTGCAGGAACATTGAAGCATTGCAGAAACTGCAATGTTGCAGCAGTAAACTGCTGAATTTTCGAGTTGAAATGCAGTGGGGAATTCGGCTGTTAATTAGATGCAAAGATAAACAACCTACTGCTGTGAACCAAGTGGATGTGAGATAAACAATTAAAATGCAAATGTCAGAAACAAATCATTGTGCAGAAAGGGATGACTCCAATTCAGAAATACCACATGCAGAAACAATCCATTGACGTGCATGAACTGGCAGTTAGGCTGTATTTGGATGCAAGATCAAATAGCACTAATTTCTATTGCAATGGAATTCCATTTCCGAGAACTTTACTGATACAGACTTGGGCACTACAACTGAGAAGAGCAGAAAATAGGCTGAATTGCAGGCATGGACTTGATACAAAAAGAGGAAATCTGGCACGCAAGCTGTGCATGATTTGCAGAAGAGAACAGAATTCAGATATGCAGAAACAATCACTCAGAAATAAGACTTCGAACCAAAAGCATAACAAATCGAGTTACTGACATCAAATGCGCATAACCAAAGTTTAGAAAGGATTAAAGCTGCTGAACTGTAATTTGATTTGCAGAGTTGAAATCTAAATGAATGCAGAAATAAAGTGCTATTTAAATGAAACAAAATGCGGTGCAATTTCCAAACATTAAACTAAGCTAACTTGATGCAAATGAAGGTCTGATACGCAGCAGCCCAAGGACTGATACGCAGCAGACATAATTTGAAATTACAGAAGGAGAACAGGACAGCTTTGATACGCAAGGGAAGTAAATGGCACGCAAGCTAAAAATCTGAAATTAACTGAAAGCAAACACAACTATCCACTAGAAAAGCTTCCTAATTACTTAACTGATTGGATTAAACCCTAATTACAGCAGAAACTATGCATTAAACCAAGTTAACGAATCTGAAACGAAATTCAGAAAAGAACAGACAGCAGAAATAAGATTACAGCTAAGAAAACGAGATTAACCAAACTTCGATCCCTCATTTCAGCTCACAAATCCTTGCTGTCACTCAAGGATGAGCTTCCAATTAAGATAGAAGCAATCCATACAAGACAACTACAGCAACTAAGTAAATTCAGTAATGAACTACGGCAGAAATTTAATTTGCGGCTAACAACTGAAAACTCGCCAATTAAGCTAAACCCTCAATCCAAATCCCTGCTGTCACTCAAGGATGAGCTCGAATTGAGGTGGTCACGCCTCCAAACGAAGAAATTGAAGAAACGATGAAGAAATCGCTAAGCTACTGAAGCAGACGAGTTGCGGCGAGGAAGACGCGACAAGGAAGACTGTGGGAAATTTTTCCTTAAGTAATTAACTTTGGACGGCTCAGATTGATTTGAGGAGATCCAACGGCTGATCTTGCTCTGATTGGAACCAAACTTTTATGATGATGATCTGGGGTCAGGATCTGCCTCGTGGTAGCTCGGATCCTCCAGATTTGCAACGGATGGTCCAGATCAACTCAATCAGTGAATGGACGCTCTAGAGCCCTCCTTGCTTGATCCAACGGTTGATTTAGCTCCGATTGGGATGAAACCTTCAGATCTTGATCATAGAGCTTGATCAACCCTAACCCTAGCTCGGATTACTTCAGATCGTCCCGGATGGCTCAGATCTAGCCGCTCTTGAATCGGACGGCCCGGATTAATCGTAGGCTTGATAATCAGATCCGGGTCACTTCCGACTCAAGTTTGACCCAATATGCCCTAAGTCCTTGAACCTTTGGTGCCTACAAAAATAGATCCAAAATTTAGTGGCCAATTAATCCATTTTAATGAAATTTTGCAATTAAGTCCAAAATAAGATAAAGTTCCAAAACCTAGGGTAAAATCAGAATTAAGCAATAAAAACATGGGTCAAACATGGATTTTAACATCTAAAATAATCACAAAAATGGTACTTATCAGTAACCTTCTCCTGAAGATCAGTGGCATAAGAGGTCGATATCTCTAAATTATATTCTTTCAGAGCCATTAGGCACCCCCGTTCCGTATGCCGATCCTCTAGGGCTTTCTTTGTAGATTCCTAGAGGCTGACTTGATCAGACAACTCCCTCGCCCGTATCTGGAGTTGCTCCCGCTCCTGAGATAGTTTCTACAAGTCCTCAATGAGGGCTTGTTTCTTCTCGGTCTCGAGACGTTCCCGGATTCGGTAATCGTGCAAGTATCCTTAGCAGCTATCAGGGTGCTGAGATAGTGCTCTATCTTTGTGTGGAGACCTCGGCTGACCTCCAACTGCAGGAGGCCGACCTCATGGGCCCGACCGGTCTCTGCCTCCGTGTCTGCCACTCGCTGGAGAAGGTCTTCAGTGACTCCCCTAGAGCACAACAGGCGGCTCGTAGCCACACAGTTAGAAGCAACCTATGATGCGGGACAAAGACATTCAGGACAAGGCACCGAAATAAGGAGGAAGAGTTTAGAATAGTCACCGTCAGTAGCGACTGATGTAGCATGCCCAGATATTGGGCTGATCCAGCTTCCCACCATGGTAGAACGGGAGACGGAAGAACTTCCTCGGCAGGGGGCCTGACTGGCTGGGAACGTCTCTCGGGTCAGGGACACCCCCTCTGAGCAAGAAGCCATCGGCGAACCTTCAGAGGCGATCCCCTTTATCTGAATGGATTGGGAACTGTTCGTCGCCTTCTTCTTCGACACTGAGGCCTTCCGATGGGAGCTGGGCAGGTCTTTGGACGTCTCCTTGCCGCGGGGAGCAGTAGGGAGGTCGGATGGGGGAACCATGACATCGTTAATGGGAGCAGTGGTCGCGGCTGCGATCGAGGAAGATTCTTCCCGAACTCTCGGAGACTGGGGAACTGCACCCTCGGGGGCAGCAGAACGTAGGACCTCTGGGAATGGGGCCTTCTTCAACCTCTTCAGGAGGTGATCCCTCTGGGACAGCCGCTTCCGCCGTCTTTTCTCAAGAGCATGGGTCTCGGGGGACGCGATAGGTGGAGGGGGTGCAACGTCCCCCGCTGGGGCCTCGGCAGGAGGGGCAGTCAAACCCCCTTCGGGGTCCATCGACAACGTGGATGCTCCAATATCTTGGGGAGCCTCTGGGCTTCCCGATCCACAGAGTTCTCATCCACTTCCTCGCAACCCTCAAGGGAGGCGACCAGAGGAGCAGAAGAACCTGAGCCAGGAACCAACGCCTGTTCGTTGGCTTGGTTCCACTTCAGGATTCGGCTCATAACTCGAGAAAACATGACATCATCTACAATAAGGAGACAAAAGCACATCAATTACCATTGATCAGGAAACGACCAGGACAAAAAGGAACTTACGAAGACTGAGGCTAAGGCTCGTGGCTTTCGGACTAACCTCGACCCGATAAAGGAGTTCCTCGCATTGCATCAGTTGGAGGTCGTGGAATTCCATCCCTGCCAGGATACCCCTAGCCCTCTGATATCCTGCATCCTATTGGAAGTCACCGAGGTCGGGGATAGTCGGCAGAGTTTCTGTCCAGTGAATGGGACTGAAGGGACGGTTAGGAAGTTGGATATAGAAGAACCGTTCTTTCCATCCTTTGTGGGAAGAAGGAAGATCCCCTAGGAACCTATGGCTAGGAAGGGCGGTAAAACCAAACACCCCGGGACCCGACAGGGGCAAAAAAAGTTTGAAGAGCACAACAGCTCCGCCCATTTGGGCAAAGGCATTTGGAGCCATTTGTTGGAGCGGGATACCAAAGTATTTGGCAATACTCATATAAAAAGGGGGGATGGGGAAGTGGAGCCCTAGTTCTACTTGCCCTAGGAGGAAAGTGAAAAAGTCCTTAGGGGTTTGTACAGGTGATTGACCTGAGGCCGGAACTCGCATCCCAATCTTCCGGGGCGCCATATTTCCAGCAGGCGGCCTGAAGTGATTCCATCCTGACCCTAGAAGATATGGTATCATACCATTCCATATGGTATGCTAGTTCTTGGAAAGAGCCCTCGTTGTCGCCCTGGTTTTTTTTTCTTCTTCTTCCATCGAAGCCATGGGGATTGAAGAGTGGAAAAAATAGAAGGAGACTTACCCTCGTAAAAGGGGCGCAGCGGCAAGATGAATAACTAGAGAAGGAGGACGCGTGAAGGTAGATAGGGCAAGGAGGATGCAGGGTATCGT
The DNA here is from genome assembly GCA_024364735.1 of Boesenbergia rotunda. Taxonomy (NCBI): domain Eukaryota; kingdom Viridiplantae; phylum Streptophyta; class Magnoliopsida; order Zingiberales; family Zingiberaceae; genus Boesenbergia; species Boesenbergia rotunda. Next base: position 180,902 of record JAGFNQ010007187.1, on the reverse strand, counting down.
TGCACCCGCTTTTATAGAGATGAGTCGCACCTCTGTGAGCAATCAGAGAGCAGCACTTAATAACGCTCATTAGCTATCCCGAGGAGCCGCTAGCCCTTACTACCGTCGCTTCGTATGGCCCGCGGTGCGTATCAGGGGATATCACCACACAACGGGGAGGAGGCACGTGGCGATGCCACACTCGCTGGGCAATCATGCCGTCATTACCAGACCCCGCATCCCTATAAAGGTCAAGATAGTCGTCAGAGCAGCGCCGAAAAATTTGAGGGAGGGCTGGGCGCATTCAAAAAACCATCCGGCGCCCTGGGTTGCATGGGTTGTGTAACGCCCGCCTTTTACCCACACCTTACGGTGTGACGAGAGGGCGGCGTTACGCTAACATACATAGGCATATGAACATCTTAATGCAGCGGAATACTTTTTTTTCTTTAAACTTATTACACATGCGTTTAACCATGCAACTAATACTTGAATCATGTATGTATACCTTAACTATCATTCATGAACATGGTGACATTGTAACTTAGCATATTAACCGCATACGTAGCATCATGATCTAACCATTCCATAACTTATCCATAAGCATCATAAGTAGCAAGTAATTTATCCATTAGCATCATAAGAGTAAGTTATTCTTTAGGCATAACTATCATAGGTATAGCATAGAACCTAATGAGGCGTTTCAAAACACAAGACATGCAATCAGTATAAATAGAAGAATCCTTTGCCATGTCACTGCCACACACACGCTCTTTCCCCTTCTGCTGCCTCCCTTAGTACCCTCTTGCTTGATCTACAATATAAGAAAATAAGACTATAAGCGCACAGGCTTAATAAGACCCTTTCCTACTCACTAAAATTCATACGTCACATAAAGCATAATCATATGAACATTTAACAGGACATGATTCTTAACATAGAACATAAGCATAAAACATACTTATCATGACATAATTCATAACATGAACATAAGAATAAACATGCTTATCATGGCATAATTCTTAACATGAACATAAGCATAAAACATACTTATCATGACATAATTCTTAACATGAGCATAAGCATAAACATACTTATCATGACATAATTCTTGACATGAACATAAGCGTAAACATCACATAAGCATAAAAAAGATATTTAACATGGTATGGTTCTTAACATAAATATAAGCATCTTCTTAACACAATTCATAAGCATATTCTTAGCATAAATCATAAGCATATTCTTAACATAAATCATAAGCATTTCATAAGCATATTCTTAACATAAATGCATAACATGTATGGATGCATGAGTCAAATGTATATACATAAGGATGCTTATTTGAAAATCATACTTATAAATACTTAAACATAATCATAACATCATGGGGCCCTGGCTTGTACCACATACATACATCATGTGCGCGCATCCCTAAGTAAATACGAAGTAGCTAATCTCGACCTACTAGGGTAAGGACAGCTTCATCGGTAGTCCCGAACCGTGGACAGCTTCATCGGTAGTCCAGAACCGTGGATAACTTCATCGATAGTCCAGAACCGTGGACAGCTTCATCGGTAGTCTAGAACCGTGGACAACTTCATCGGTAGTCCAGAACCGTGGACCTTACTTAGGTCCGGTACAAGCCCATTCATAAAATAAAATAATTTCACATGCTTCTTCGTTCATAAAACATACATGGCATAATCATTCATTCTTAACGGTTAACATCATCATTATGCCTTGAAGGCATGAACCTTATCTTCATTCATCATTTTCATTCCATATCATCATTATGCCTCGAAGGCATGAACTTTAACTTCATTCATCATTTTCATTCATAAAACATGACATATATACATAATTATATCCTAAGATATGAGCATCATCCTAGTCCATAAAGCTTGCATGATCATGGTACATAAGATAAACATGCATTTCATACATCGTACATTTCATCTAGCATGCATAATTATAGTATCCCTCATAGAGCATGCATGGGTAAAATACATATAAACATGATACATACCTCTTAGGTTCATGGCATTCTACAGTACTTAAGTTCATGACATTCATTATAGAATATGCATAGACCTTCATACCCATGTATCTATTATAGGCATTTAACATCCTACATGCATTATTCTATTTAACCTACCCCAACATCAATTACATATGTTCATGGTATATGGTCTAAAATATTCATGAGTAAAACATAACACATAACCTAAACATACAAAGTCATGATACATAACACATAAAGCTAGGGTTTTGGTAGCATAAAGATCCTTACATCATGCTTAACCATATACTTACATCATAGTAACCTATAAACAAGTATCCTTGAGACCTTAACCCAATCCAAACCCTAGATCATGGTCTTGGCCGAAACCCTAAAGAACCATAAGTCCATGGAAAATTCACATAGGTCATAATTAACCTCCAATACAATACATACAATGCCATAGGAAACCATTTGAACCCTTGATTGGATTTAACCCTAAGTCCTAGCCCTATATCATGCATTGGCCGAAACCCTAGAAGGGTAATAAGTCCATAGGAAAATTCATATAAGTCACCATTAATACCCATTATATCATAGAAACATACCAACCATGCTTGAAGGGTTAAATTTTAAACCTAGCCATGGTACATGGGTGGTGGCCGAAACCCTAAAGGGGTTCTAGGGTGCTACAAAATTTCCAAAATCATACTTTTATGCTTAACTTATCATGAGTAAACATTAGGAAACATAAGAGGGGTTTTTAACATCATCATAGCCCCAAAACACGCTTGGCCGAAAATCTTAGAAGCCTTAATCCTTTATTTTCTCAACATAAATCCCAAACAACATCTTAAATCTTGATAAGTAACATAAACTATTATACCACAGGTGAGGGAGTCTTACTCTTGGTGTTTTGGTTATAGACCCTAAATAGAGAAGAGGATGAAGACCTTGTTGTCCCTTGATCACCCCTAGCCCTTGTAGCCTTGTAGGAAGCCTTGGATCTTCAAGAGAAAGTCCCCTTGTGAAGCTTTTCCAAGGGAGAGGAGCCTTGGTTGGTTTCGGCTAGGAGAAGGAAGAAGAGGGAGAGAAAGAGTTTTGGTGGAAGAAGAGGACAATGACTTAAGTGTTAAGTTGTCTCTTCCCTTCCCCTCTCTTTTATACTACATGAAAGGGGGCAAGTGAAGGGGCATGGTGCCTCTTTTCTTGATGACTCTTCACTTCCCTAAGCCTTAACCAAAATTCTCTTCATTCCCTACTAGCACTCCCTTGCTAGGTGAATTGGTTAGTACATGCATGGTGATACATTAGGTTCAAGGTTCAATCCTTAGTGCATGCACCTTATTTTTATTTTATTATTTTTCGGCAATGCCCCCCCTAAGGCCTACCAATAGCCATGCTAATATTCCTAATTGAAGCCATTTCTATTTATATTAAATTCTACCTAAGATCCACTAATAACCATGATACTAGAAAAGCCCATGGAAGGCCCATTAGTACTTAGCTCCTTATTCCATATAGAAAATCATGGCTAATCATGCTAAGGTTCCTACTAGTATCTCTATGTTTCTCGAAAATTTATCTAGACATGATCAATATTTTAAAGAAAATATTGAGAAAATTTTTCGGGTCGTTACAATCCCCCATACCTCGTGAAAGTTCGTCCTCGAACTTAGAATAGCTCCGGGTACTTGCGTCTCATCTCGTCCTCGCGTTCCCAGGTAGCTTCCTCGAACCTTTGACTTTGCCATAGGACCTTGACTAAGGGTACCTCCTTGTTCCTTAGCTTTTTGACTTCCCGATCCAAGATCTGGATAGGTCGGCTTTCAAAACTTAGATCCTCCTGAACTTGTACTATCTGTGGCTCGATCACCTGATCTGTATTTGGAATACATTTCTTAAGCATTGACACATGGAACACGTTATGGATAGCCGACATCTCTTGAGGCAGCTCCAGCTCATAAGCTACCCTGCTAACTCTTCTCAGGATCCGGTACGGTCCCACATAACGCGGACTTAGCTTCCTTTTCTTCCCAAATCTCGTTACCCCTTTCATAGGAGCCACTTTGAGGAATACCAGATCCCCAATATCGAATTCTAGTGGCCTACGCCGGACATCTGCATAACTCTTCTGCCGGCTCTGAGCAGCTTCTATCCGTCGTCGAATGTTCTGTATAGCTCGGGTGGTGTCGTCGATGAGATCCGTCGTGAGCCCCATCTCCTTCTTTTCACCACCTTCATACCA
>JAGFNQ010007187.1:0-175098 GCA_024364735.1 Boesenbergia rotunda | reverse complement strand
AATAGACATTGTAAATACCTTGTTATTTCTTTTGGCAAATTTTCTTAATCAGTAGGAATAAATGTATCCCTCTAGGTTGTTTTCATGTCATTTTAGAGTCTCTTGAAATTGATTAAATTTGGTTGTTAAAACTTGGGGGTTTGAGCTCATGGATGAATTCTTGGATGCTTGAGTACTACTTGGCTTTGGATTCTTAATTGATGACTTGAGATGAATTATTTGTACCTAGTGAGGATTAGCCTTATTTTTGTGACACACATATGTGATTGTACTCTAGAACTTGCTTAGGTTCTTTCAAAATCATATTTCTACGATTGGATCACATCTATAAAGGCTAATAAATTTGTTTCCCCTTTCCATATCATTTTTAGCAATAATCATACTTGATACATAATCTTTTCTATTTTTCTTTCCTATATTCCTACTCTTAACCATACTTGTAACGCCCGCCTTTTTCCCACACCTTACGGTGTGGCGAGAGGCGGTGTTACGCTAACATACATAGGCATATGAACATCTTAATACAGCGGAATAATTTTTTTTCTTTAAACTTATTACACATGCGTTTAACCATGCAACTAATACCTGAATCATGTATATATACCTTAACTATCATTTATGAATATGATGGCATTGTAACTTAGCATATTAACTGCATACGTAGCATCATGATCTAAAAATTCCATAACTTATCCATAAGCATCATAAGTAGCAAGTAACTTATCCATAAGCATCATAAGAGTAAGTTATTCTTTAGGCATAACTATCATAGGTATAGCATAGAACCTAATGAGGCGTTTCAAAACACAAGACATGCAATCAGTATAAATAGAAGAATCCTTGGCCATGTCACTGCCACACACACACTCTTGCCCCTCCTGTTGCTTCCCTTAGTACCCTCTTGCTTGATCTGCGGTATAAGAAAATAAAACTATAAGCACACAGGCTTAGTAAGACCCTTTCCTACTCACTAAAATCCATACATCACATAAAACATAATCATATGAACATTTAACAGGACATGGTTCTTAACATAGCACATAAGCATAAAAAAATATTTAACATGGCATGGTTCTTAACATAACCATAAGCATAAAAAGGTGTTTAACATGAGCCTATTCTTAGCATAAATCATGAGCATATTCTTAACATAATCATAAGCATATCATGAGCATATTCTTAACATAAGCATATCATGAGCATATTCTTAGCATAAATCATAAGCATATCATAAGCATATTCTTAGCATAAATGCATAACATGAATGGATGCATGAGTCAAATGCAAATACATAAGGATGCTTATTTGAAAATCATACTTATAAATACTTAAATATAATCATAACATCATGGGGCCCTAGCTTGTACCACATACATACATCATGTGCGCGCATCCCTAAGTAAATACGAGGTAGCTAATCTCGACCTACTAGGGTAAGGACAACTTCATCGGTAGTCCAGAACCGTGGACAGCTTCATCGGTAGTCCAGAACCGTGGACCTTACTTAGGTCCGGTACAAGCCCATTCATAAAATAAAATAATTTCACATGCTTCTTCATTCATAAAAGATACATGGCATAATCATTCATTCTTAATGCTTAACATCATCATTATGCCTTGAAGGCATGAACCTTATCTTCATTCATCATTTTCATTCCATATCATCATTATGCCTCGAAGGCATGAACTTTATCTTCATTCATCATTTTCATTCATAAAATATGACATACATACATAATTATATCCTAAGATATGAGTATCATCCTAGTCCATAAAGCTTGCATGATCATGGTACATAAGATAAACATGCATTTCATACATGGTACATTTCATCTAGCATGCATAATCATAGTATTCATCATAGAGCATGCATGGGTAAGATACATATTAACATGATACATACCACTTAGGTTCATAGCATTCTACAGTACTTAGGTTCATGGCATTCATTATCGAACATGCATAGACCTTCATACACATATCTCTATTATAGGCATTTAACATCCTACATGCATTATTCTATTTAACCTACCCCTATATCAATTACATATATTCATGGTATATGGTCTAAAATATTCATGAGTAAAACATAACACATAACCTAAACATACAAAGTCATGATACATAACACATAAAGCTAGGGTTTTGGTAACATAAAGATCCTTACATCATGCTTAACCATATACTTATATCTTAGTAACCTCTAAACAAGTATCCTTGAGACCTTAACCCAATCCAAACCCTAGATCATGGTCTTGGCCGAAACCCTAAAGAACCATAAGTCCATGGAAAATTCATCTAGGTCACAATTAACATCCCATACAACATACAATATCATAGGAAAACATTTGATCCCATAGTTGAAGCTAACCCAAATCCCTTAGCCCTAGAGTAGCTCTTTGCCAAAACCCTAAAGGATGATAAATTCATTGAAAAATTAATATAAAACACAATTAATATCCATCATGTCATAGGGGAACAAAATAAACATGTTTGAATGGTTAGATCAAATCCCAACCATGGATTAGGGGTCTTGGCCGAAACCCTTGGAAAGTCACAAGTCCATAGAAAATTTATGTAACTCACCATTCATCCCTTATTTATCATGAGGAAACATTTGGAACCATTAGTGAAGTTTTTACATCATCCTAAACCCTAAAACCATGCCTTGGCAGAAACCCTTGAAAGTCCTAACTCTAGTTTTCTCAACATATAATTCAACCAAGTTCTTATATCTTGAAAAACAACTTGAAAACTATTATACCATAGGTGAGGAGGTCTTACCTTTCCTTATCTTGGATATAACCCTTGAAGAGAAATAAAAAGAAACCTTCTTGACCCTAAACATCTCTTTAGCCCTTGTAGCCTTGTAGGAAGCCTTGGATCTTCAAGTTGGAGTCTTTTGTGAAGCATTTCTAAGGAAAAGAAACCCTTGTGGGAATCGGCTAGAAGAAGAAGGAAGAAGGAGAGGAATGGCTTTGGTGGGAGAAGAGAAGAAAAGAGTAACTCCTATGTCTCTTCCCCTCTCCTCTACTCTTTTATACTACATGAAGGGGGGCAAGTGAAGGGTCATGGTGCCTCTTCTCTTGATGACTCTTCACTTCCCTATGCCTTAACTAAAATCCTCTTCATTCTCTACTAGCAATCCCTTGCTAGGTGAATTGGTTAGTACATGCATGGTGATACCTTAGGTCCAAGGTTCAATCCTTGGTGCATGCATTTTATTTTTATTTTTATTTTTATTTATTTATTTTTCTTTTATTTTCGGTAATGCCCCCTAAGGCACACCAATAGCCATGCTTATATTCCTAATTGAAACTCATTTCTATTTATATTAAAATCTACCTAAGATCCGCTAATAACCATGGTACTAGAAAAGCCAATGTAAGGCCCATTAGTACTTAGCTTCCTAATATATATCGAAAATCATGGATAATCATGCTAAGGTTCATACTAATGTCCTTATGTTCCTCGAGAATCTATCTAAGCATGATCAATATTTTAATGAAAATATTGAGAAAATTTTCCGGGTCGTTACAATACTTCTCTATGGACTTGTTTGTTTGGGGAGGTTCTTTGAAGCTACTTTGCCCGAAACGGACAAAAGATCAAGTGTGGGGGAGATGGCTAATGTTTTGGAAGAATTTTGTATCAAAGATGTATTTCATTTCAAGGAAATAAATTTCTATTCGATTAAAGCAAAAATTGCCCAATTGAGTGGAGCTTGGTATCAAGAATAAGTGGGAATTCAGTTGTGAATTGGAGGTGAAGTGGATCTAAAAAAAATCTGCAATGGAAACAAATGGCACAAAAAAAAAACAGAAAAAAATCTGTGCCATGAAGAAAAAATTGAAATTAATGGAGTTTGTAGCACAAATGGTTTGGATCAAGAATTGGGAAGTTGGAATTATGGATGTTAAGGTTAGCAACACTTTGCTAAAGTTTGGATGGAAGGCTGTAAAGTTTGAATGGAAGTTGAACAAAGATGAAACCATGAAGAGAATCTGTGCCAAAATAGAGAAGAAATTTTCTGTGCAATTTAGTAATGAAAGTGCAACCGAACTTATCTGAAAAAAAATAAAAAGAAGAATGTGCCTGCTGCAAGGATTTAGGAGGAAACCACTCGACAGCAAGGTTGAGAATATAAGTTGAAAATGCAGTGGGAAAAGAAAAAAAAATCAGAAGGATATGTTTCCATAAAATCAGTTTTGTATCAAGAGGAAGCTGAAATTTGGTTTGCTAGGCTATGAATCAGGGAACTAAGTTCATCAATGTGTCAAAAAGGGTTGAGCACATCATGCTGATCAGAACAAAGAAGAATGTGGCTGCTTGGATGTTTTAGATCAGAACAGAAAAAAAAAACCTGCAGTGAAGCTGGAATCCAAAACAGTTTGGACTTAATTCTCTACTACTAGCTGAGTTACTTGCTGGTAAGAAACCAGGAAATTGCACGGATGAAGAGCTTGATGGTTCAGGATTCTAAAATGCATTGCCTTGGAGCTGGATTTGAAACAGAAAAAAAGAGAGAATAAAAGTAGAAGTGTGCCAACTTGAAGGATATGTATCAAAAGTGAGTAGCAAGAGTTAGTGAAGGTTATATGTGGAGCATCAAGTTTTTGCCCCTAATTGTTATTTGATATCTCAAGATTCTTGATAGAAATTCTGATTAGAAATGATCCATTAGAAGGGTTGAGAAAAAAAAATAGTTCGAAGAAAAAAAAAAGAAGAGATAAAGTGGCACGCAAGTGAAGTGTTAGCACCATGAAGCAAATGAATGTTTCTCTAATCCGAATCAATTCCTTGCTCCACTACAAGTCTAACTTTGCTAGAGGATTCTTAAAAAAATTTCAGAAAAGAAAAGAGAAGGAAGCAAGGTTGGCACGCAAAAGAAAAATTGGCACAAAGGAACTAATGAAGTCTTTTCATCAAATTTTTGAAGGGCAATGCCAAGGCTTCACTCCATTACACTTTTGATTTCATTATGAGGATTGACAAGAGGGCAAAGTGCATTGAAAATATCCTTGAGCATTTAAGTCTTCCGCTTTATCAAATTTGCTATTTTCTTAGTTTTTACTTCATTTTTACCATTTCATATGTTCTTCACTTGTTTGGATGAACTTTTGTAGATGTTGATCCTAATCATGAATAATGGTGGAGAGTAGATAACAAGCAAGCCTATGGTAGTGCAAAAAGCATGTGTGTATGAGTGAGCTCCATTTTCATCATGAACATAGAACTCAAGAAGAGAGCCACCAAAAATTTCCTTTGAAAGGGCTAGAGAATTAAATTCATCTCAATGAATCATGAAGGATGAAAAGGCTAAGTTGTTGATTTAAGGACGAGATACTAATCCATAGAGTTTAGATTTTTGAGAATTGACAACTTTAGGTAATTTCTTTTCACTTGATTCTAATTATGCTTGGAAAGAGTCTAAGGGATACATACTTAGTAGTTTTCACGAGACGCTCAAGCTTAAGTGTGGGGGAGTTGATAGGTATCATTTTGTTGATCATTTTACATGCTAACATCCAAATTTGACCCATATTTTACTTGCTTAATATTGCATTTATCCTAGGTTTTGTGAATGTAGTCTATTTTTGGGTTTTATTGTAAATTTTGCCACATTGGGATATTTTGGAACATAATTGTGAATCTATGTTTGCAGGCTTTGAAAGGATCACGGACCGAGGTCAAGAATGGTCAGAATCAGGCTTAGATCAAGGCGATCAAGCTATGGAGAATTGTGAGTCGTCCATTCAGAAGATAAGCAGATCTGGATCATCCAGAACAAATCAGATGGACCCATATGAGGAAAGGTAGATCTGACCTTCATAATGAGATCTGGAAGTTTAGGGGTAAATCGGAGCTCATCTAGCCGTTAGATCAAGATCAGAGGGGTCTAGACCGTCCGTTCAAAGATCAGCTTGATCTGAGCCATCTGTTGCAAATTTGGAAGATCCAAACCACTGAGAGATAGATCCTGACCTTTGATCAACATCTGAGAGTTTTGGTTTAGATTGGATTAAGATCAGCCGTTGGATGAGCTTTGAACAATCTCAGCCGTCCAAATTAAATGGCATAAGTTTAAATGGTAATTCCCTCCGCAGAACAGAGGTGTCGCGTCTTCGCCTGTTCTTGGTTCTTCTTCGACAGTTCTTCGTTTCTTTTGTAGTTTTTTCCATCTGAAGGCGTGGCCACCTCGATTTCGACCTTGGAGCAGAATCTGGGTCATTGGGAAGAAACTTCAATGGAGATTCTAGCTTGGATTCGCACCGGAACAGAGTTTGATTGAGGGTTTCATCAACTCTGTGATTTGATCGATTGGATCACAATTTTGTGCACTTTTCTTCTATCGGAGCTATCTGGAGGGTCCTTTGGAGCACTCTGATCATCATCAAATCTTCATCGCACTTCTACCTCGCAAGATCGAAAAGATCGGAAAGGTTCTTGTCAGCTGGTGATGTCTGCGAGCAGATTCGACATTGAAGTAGTTTTCTGTTGATCTGCGGAGCTGAAGGGGTTCTTGGCTTGCTCTTGTGTGACGGCAAGGAGATCTTTAGCTAAGGGATGGATCGTGGCTTAGTTTCTCATTGAATTTTCAGTCACAAGCAATAGATTTAATTTCTGATATCTGTTTCGTTTCTGAATTGTTTCAGCTACTGTAGTTTTCGTTTATGAATTGTTTCTGCCTTAATTAGGGTTCAGCTCTGCGAAGTAAGTAGCTAGGGAGCTTGTTAGTAAACAATTGTCCTTAATCTTGGTTGCTTCGGAATTAATTTCATTTCTGCATTCAGTTCAGTTTTAGCATAGTCGCGTATCAGTTTCCAATCAGCTCAATTCAGTTTCAGTGTAGTTTTGCAATGTTTCAGCTTATAGTTTCGGAATTCTTTCAATTAAACACTAGCTCTTCTGAATCTTATTTGAAAACTAGAATTGAGCACTCGATTCCAATTTGATCTGTTGTTCTACAGTTGGTGGTTGTTATCATTTCTGAATTTTGATTTTAGTTTGTTTGAATTTCTGCATTCGAAATTTGATGTTCTGCATTCCTTCTTGCATCTAGTTTGTATCTGAATTGATTCTCAACTGTGTTTCATTTCTTCTGAATATTACAATGCAGCTTGTTACATCCAATTCTGCAACTTAGCTGTGCCATTTCTGCACAGAAATTTAAACTCTACAAGTTGGTTTCATTCGAGTTTGTGTTTACATATGTTTAGCTGCTGAATTTTGTTTCTGCATTCAGTTTGTGTTTGCATCATTTCCTCTAAATCCATTTGTTTCATTTCTGAATTGCTTTGCTTCATTGCTGCATTTAGTTTGCAGTCTTTAGCTATCGAATTTTGTTTCTGCATCAGTTGCACTCCTTGCATTCTGAATTGCTCAGTCATTAGCTTCATTGTTGCGTTGTTCCTTTTATTCAGTAGATCATGTCACTAATAGTTTGTTTCCCAAACCGATTTGATTAGTTTGCATCTTATCAGTTTATATTCTGTAATTAGTGTCATTTTGGCACATAGTCTTCTTATTTCTTGCGTATCTAGTTTAATTGCTGCAATTGTATCAAGTTAAGTTTCGGCTTTGAGTGTAATGCCTTAAGTTCAATACAATTTGTAATGTACTCTTGCAATTTGAATTCATATTTGTTCTCCAAATTCAGTCAAGTTCATTGGTTTGACTGAGTTGTTCGTTGGTGAAGTTCATCAATTGCCATACCAAGTTTAAATTCGTCTAGCTAAGTCTTTCCTTTTCATTATGTTCTCATTTCTATTTGAAATCAAACCCAAGTTTTATTTGAAACACAAAAATATCAACGACACATAAACCCGAGCACGAATCAAACAACCCTAACTAGCCCTAGGAAAAATACGACCTGTGACCCCTTTACTACATTTTTTTCTTTGCTAGCAAAAAGGGTTTCCAACTTTACAAATATCTAAATTTGAGACCCACATTCTTGACAGCTCTTTTGGGTCCATCAGTGAGCATGTCGGCGAACCAAAACCCTAGTGTTAGGGTTTTTGGATGGCGGGGAGAAGCGATTGATCTGGTGGCCTTGGGTGATCTTGGTGTAACGCCCGCCCCTTAACGTTAGGTGGCGCGTTACCTTTAACCTTTTTTTTCTTACTTACATATATCATTGCGTATGAATCTAACATTGCAACGGAAATGAAACATAACTAAAAACATATGCAACGATAAGGAAGTAATAACATCATATAACATCTAATAGCATCCATACTTAAATAGACTCCAAAAGAACTAGCAAGTATCATGCATAAAGTAGCAACATATGTCTTATTAGAAATAAGAACTAAGTCTATAGATGACACTAAAGTGGATCGATCAGTCAAGTCACCACCACACACATTAGCCCTTCCTACAGCTGCCCATTCCTCAGAAATTTCTATGTTGATCTGCAACATAAGCAAACAAACTATAAGTATAAAACTTAGTAAGCTCTTTCCTACTCACTAAACCCGTACGTCGCATGCATTTTAAAATATATAACATTTCATGGATAGCATAAAATTCATAAGGCACATAACATACATGAAGACATATAAACATAGAACATGTGCATTTTAAAATATTAGGATGCTCTTTAGAAAACATAGTAAATAATACTTTAAAATCGTATACATCATCTTCTTTGGGGTCCCCGGCTTTGTACCCATTCTTTCTTTTGCGCGCAATCCCCTATGTAGGATGCGAGGTAGCTAATCCCGACCTATAGGGGTCTACATTCTAGGCTTACTATCTTTCAGCCTAGGGACAACATCATCGGTAGTCCGGAACCGTGGATCTTTCAAGATCTGGTACAAGCCAATCTTTAAAGTAAAATACATACATGCATTCTTTTCTTTTCTTTCTTTCTTTCATATAAAACATGCATTCCTTTCTTTCTTCCTTTCTTTCATATTGCATGTACTATAGACATTCAATCATTCATAATCATAAGCATACTTTCATATATAGAACATGCATTTTTTCTTTTTCTTTCTTTGTTTCATATTGCACGTACTATAGGCATTCAATCATTCATAAACATAGGCATACTTTCATGGCATAATCATTAGCACAAATAGCAAGACATGGAAGGACCTTTCTTTTAACTCATGTAAGTGAAGCAACCATCATGATAGTTTCATCAATACATCATACATATAACATACTTGTCTTAATCATGGCAATATGTTAGTTTAATCTTTCTTTTCTCATCTTAATACATGACAGCCGAAACTTCATAGCAAGGATATCATAGCATAAAACCCACATAACATTGAAATAAAGGCATACATTACATAAGAGGTCATTTAAAAGTACACTGGTAGTCTAGACTTCACTAAACACTAGTTTAGGTGCATGAATTGTACTTGAACTTATTATTAGCCTTTATTCTAGTAATTGGCGGAAATTCACAGCATGGATAACATAGTATAAAAGTCATATAATCATGGAAATAAAAACATACGTTACACATGGAATCGTATACAAGCACAAGGGTAGTCTAGGCTTCATTGAACACCAGTTTAGGTGCATGTTTTGTGCTTGAGCTTATTTTTAACCATTATCCCAGTATTTGTCCGAAATTCACAGCTAGATAACATGGCATGAATGTCATCCAATCATGGAAATAAAACATAATTTACATGATAGATCATTAGCATGTACCAGAGTAGACTAACTTCACTAAACCTTAGTTTGGGTGTATGAATCGTACTTGCACTTATTCTTAACCCTTACCCTTGTAACCTGCCGATATTCACAGTATGTAAAACATGGTATAAATGTTCGTATAACATGTAAACAAAAACATATTTTACCATTAAGATCATATAGAAGCATAAAGGTAGTCTAGGCTTCATTAAACACTAGTTTAGGGGCATGCTTTGTACTCGAGCCTATTCTTAACCATTATTCTTGTAATTTGTCGAAACTCATAGTAGGGATTTCATAGCATAATCATTCACATAACATGGGAATAAAAGCATATTTTTCATAAGAATTCATTCACAAGTGCAAAAGTAGTTTGTACTTCACCAACCACTAGTTTAGGTGTATGATCTAGAGTTCTACTTGGATTATCATCCATATGGGTACATGTAACATTTTTCTAAACATCAATACATAGAATGGAGCATGAGTTTAGGCTCAAACAACTTAGATAAGGTACTGTCCCTAAGGTATAAATTATTTCCATCATGAAATAAAACACCCAATCACATGCATATCACGTGATTTAACTATAACTTCATGAAGGTCTATAAAAATCTTTTTTAAGGCATAATTTAAGGTCCCTTGGCAAAATGTTATAGGCGCCCCTTAGAATAGATTCCACAAAATTTCTTGGCCTAAAACATTTATATAGCAAGGAAACAATCATTAGAACAATAGCCCACTACATGCATCAACATTTATCCATTTCATGACTTGGCCGAATTCTTTCAAGTCCTTTACATCATGGAGGGCATTCAAACACCATGTATCTATCATATATTCATTACAAAAAGGTAGTAACAATTTCATGAACTCTTCTTTTAAGTTTTTGGACATAGAAAAGGGGGGTACACCTTTATGGCCGAAACTTCCCTCAAGGTTTTCTTCCATTCTCTTTCACCCAACATCACAACCAAACATAAAAATCATAAAAACACATAAAAAGCCATTATGTTGCAGGTGAGGGAGTCATACCACTTGTGCTTATGTTCCCAAAAGATCTTCAAATTTTGGAGAAGAAAAGACCACTTAAACTCTAGCACTCCTCTTGTTCTTCTCTTCTTTTGGTCTGGTTTTCTCTAGGAGGTGAAAGACTTGAAAATGGCAGCAAGGGGCAGCAAGGATTTCGGTGTGGAAGAGGAGGAAGGGGAAGAGTTTGGTGGAGAGAAAGGGGGGGGGGGTTTCTTGGCCGAAAATGCCTTAGGAATTTCCTCCTCTTCATGGCCTTTTATGGTGAGTAAAGAGGCAAGCATCTCTTTAATGGTGTCTCTTCAATTTTTTTGTGTCTCTTCATCTTCTTTCCCACTTTTCTACAATTTCCCATCCTCTTCTAATAGCATAATTATCACCCACATTCACCATATATCAAGAAGGTGCTTAATATCTTCTTTATTCATAATTTCCCCCTTTAAATTCATAATTTTATTCTTGGCCACATGTTCAATTATTACATCGTTCTAGAGGGAAATTTGGGGCGTTACAATCCACCCTCCCTTCTGATAAGTTCGTCCTCGAACTTAAAACAACTCAGGATATTTTCGTTTCATATCATCCTCACGTTCCCATGTAACTTCTTCAGATTGCTGACTTTGCCACAAGACTTTGACTAAGGGCACTTCCTTGTTCCTTAGTCTCTTGACATCTCGATCAAGGATCCGAATGGGTTTGCTTTCGCAACTCAAGTCCTCCTGGATCTGTACGACATGTAGTTCAATCACTTTGTCGGTACTGGGAATGCACTTTCTGAGCATCGACACGTGGAACACATTGTGGATAGCGGACATCTCCTGAGGTAGCTCCAGCTCGTAAGCCACCTTGCCCACTCTGTTCAAGATCTTGTACGGTCCCACATATCATGGACTAAGCTTTCCTTTCTTCCCGAATCGCATTACTCCTTTCATAGGAGCTACTCGGAGGAACACCAAATCTCCGACGTCGAACTCCAAAGGTCTATGTCTCTGATCCGCATAGCTCTTCTGCCGGCTCTGGGCAATCTCTATTCTTTGACGGATACTCTGTATGGATCGGGTGGTGTCGTCGATGAAATTTGTCTGGATTCCCATCTCTTTCTTTTCGCCACCCTTGTACCAACAGATTGGAGACCTACATCTCCGTGCATATAACGCTTCATAAGGTGTCATTCCGATAGTAGCTTGGTAGCTATTATTGTAAGCGAATTCCGCTAGACATAAGTATCGGCACCAGCTCCCTTTGAAATCCAGGACACAAGCTCGTAGCATGTCCTCCAGTACTTGATTTACTCTTTCTGTTTGCCCATCAGTCTGAGGATGAAAGGCGGTACTGAAACGCAGCTTTGTGCCGAGAGTTTTATGAACACATTCCCAAAATTGCGATGTGAAGCGGCCATCTCTATCTGAAATGATGGTCTTGGGAATGCCATGCAGTCTGATGATTTCCTTAGCATACAATTGAGACAGTTGCTAAATCGAATAGTCATCTTGATTGTTAGGAAATGGGTTGACTTCGTCAATCTGTCGACGATAACCCATATAGCGTCGTATCCATTTGTAGTTCGGGGAAGACCTGAGATGAAATCCATAGAAATGTCTATAATGCCCGCCCTTATATCTACTCTCGGGGCGGGGTTACGTACTAGTCATTCATATAACAGTATTTTTTTCTATCTTCTACCATAAAATTTTAAAACAAATAATGCAAGGACTAAGGACTGAGCATGCTTGTTTAAACTATCAAAGTCATTCTATAACATAATAAGTTCACCAGTAATGCAACTCATAACATAATCAAGTATAAAAGACATCCAAGGGTAAACACTATCATGCAATATCAATCCTAATCACTAACACTTATTGTCAGGGAAACATAAACATAAACATGATAAAGTAGATATAGAAATATTTCTTTCCCGAGCCACCACCCCACACATCTTCAGCCTTCCTGCCTCTTCCTTTAGTTCAAGTGTTCCTTACCTTTATCTACAGCATAAGACAACACATAACTAGTAAGCATAAAAGCATAGTAAGGATCCTATCCTACTCACAAAATCCATATGAAAGCATACAACATGTACACATAATAAATCATAATCATGAGTTCATCATAGCATACTAAACATCAAAGTTTCTAAGCATGCAGCATAAAGTATCTTAAGCATACCCTTCATATGCAATAAATGTTTTCAGAGAATGTTTTCAAAACAATTCCATAAAGGTAGTACTTAAAAATGCATCCATATCATATTGGGCCCAGTTGTGTACCACATGATGCGCGTTCCCTAATGAGTTGGGGTAGCGAGCTACCAATCCCATTAGAGCAGGACCCTTACGTCCTATCGGAGCCATGACCTTATGTTAACATGCACCCCGGATTTGTTTAACGACCCCTCTTATGAGTCGGGTACACAACTTACAAAGTAAAATACTTATCATGTCTTTACATATATGCTAAGGAGTACTCCAAGTTTACTTCTCAAGGGACACCCACTCTTTCAGGGTGTTTCTGATCCCATAGGGACACACCTCACAACATAAGAGTGTTCTTGATCCCATACTTAGTGGAGTATCCTTTTAAGCATTTCATCATACATATCACATGCAATCTCATAAGGGTGCCCCACGGGCTGTAAGACATGCTCATATATACATTATAATTCAACCACTTAATCATACTTATATAGATGACAAGATTGGTCCCATAAATCATATTCATGTCATAGAAAGGGTAGCATGCTTCATGAGTTAATTGAGTTCTGCTTAACCCTAAATCTAGGGCTTGGCCGAAAGTCAAGGGTAAGATAGCTTAGGTTTTTGTTTGACATCCAATATCCCATACAAACATCATATATATATACATCATGTATCATACTAAACATAGCATACATCATGGGGTAATCACTTTCACAAACCTAATCTATCATGCCTTGGCCGAAAATCATGCTAGAGGAAAACTTAGTTTTCAAATCAAACCTTCCATTTAAACATTTACACCAACATCTCACATACATATCATACTACTTATTAACCATAGATTTCATCATAGGATAAATATGCAACCCTAAACCCTAATCTCTCTAGGGTTGGCCGAAACTTGTAGGGTAGGGAAAAAGTTAGATTTTTGTAACCAAACATTTATACAAACACATTGTTCACACCATCATATATTACACTAAACATAAAATACATCCTAGAGAAATTCAACTCTTAAACCCCTAAATCCCTCACCTTGGCCGAAACCTACAAAGGGTGAAAACCCTAGTTTTGTTCATAACATCATGAAGAAAATCCACATACATATATACCCTAAGTCTCAAGGGGTCTTCTCTTGTATTAAGGAGTAACCAAGGCCTTCCCCTAAGGGGTGGCCGAAACTCATCAAGGGAAGAAAAATCTCATTTTCGAAACAAACAAAGGAGAATAATCACACAACAACTATTACACTGCAGGCGAGGGGATACTTACATCCTTTCGCTTGAATTTCTCCTTCTCTAAGATCTTAAGGTGCCCTTGGTTGAAGGAAGGTGAGTGTTCTCCTTCTTAGCACTTTTATAGGACCCTTGGCTCTAGTAGAGGGCAAGGTCCTTGTAGAATTCTTCTTCCTTCCAATTCCCTAGGGTTAGAACCCTAGGGTTGTGTGTTTTTTTTTTGAAAATGAAAAGGGAGAAGGCTTGAAGTTTCGGTGATGAGAGTGAGGAAGAATAAGAAGGAAGTTATTCCAACTTCTTCCTCTCTTATTTATACTTTTTCTCATGAAGAGACATGTCTCTTCACTTCCCTAGCTTTAACAAGCATGTTTCTTGTCCCTTCTACATGAAATATGGCTTGGTTCATTGGTTATGACATGGTTAGTGCAATTAGGAGGTTCAAGATCCAATCCTTGCCTCCTCCTTTCTATATTTCCTTTTTATCATATTTTGCACTAATCCACATCCAAGCCCATTAAGCCAAGCCCATCATGAAATTTCATAACAATAATAATATTTCATGAATTCATAATATTTCATAATATTTCATGATAATATTTCATGAATTCCATAATATTTCATATTTATGAATTCATAATATTTCATGATAATATTTCATGAATTCCATAATATTTCATATTCATGAATTCATAATATTTCATGATAATATTTCATGAATTCCATAATATTTCATATTCATGAATTCATAATATTTCATAATATACCATATTAATATTTCATGAATTTCCTAATATTTCATAGTATTTCATATGGGAAATTTTGGGGCATTACAATCCTCCGTACCTTATAAAAAGTTCGTCCCGAACTTTAAAATAATTCCGGATACTTTAATCGTATTGCCTCCTCTCGTTCCCACGTGGCTTCTTAGAATTGTTCGTTCCGCCACAGAACCTTTACTAAGGGTACTTCCTTATTCCTTAGCTTTTTGACTTCCCAGTCTAAGATCTGAATAGGTCGGCGTTCTGAACTTAGGTTCTCTTGAACCTGTTCTGGTTGGGCCTCTATCATCTGATTCACATCAGAGGTACATTTCCTGAGCATTGATATATGGAAGACATTGTGGATAGCCGACATTTCTGGCGGTAACTCTAGTTCGTAGGCCACTTTGCCTACCCGTCTCAGAATCCGATACGGTCCCACATATCTCGGACTCAACTTCCCATTCTTCCCGAATCTCATTACCCCTTTCATAGGGGCCACTTTCAGGAATACTGAATCCCCAACCTCAAACTCTAGTGGTCTGCGTCGCTTGTCAGCGTAGCTTTTCTGCCGACTCTGAGCAGTCTCTATCCTCTGGCGGATATTCTTTATAGCCTGAGTGGTTTCGTCTACAATATCCGTCTGGAGTCCCATCTCCTTCTTTTCACCACTCTCAAGCCAGCATATAGGAGATCTGCATTTTCTTCCGTACAGTGCTTCGTACGATGCCATCCCGATAGTAGCCTGATAACTGTTGTTATAAGCAAACTCTGCCAGGCTCAGGTATCGACACCAGCTTCCCTTGAAGTCCAAGGCACAAGCTCGTAACATATCCTCTAATATCTGGTTTACTCTTTCAATCTGCCCGTCAGTCTAGGGGTGAAAGGCAGTGCTGAATTTCAGTTTCGTACCGAGAGTCTTCTGTACGTGTCCCCAAAAATCTGAAGTGAATCGACCATCCCTATCAGAGATAATGGTCTTGGGAACCCCGTGTAGTTGGATAATTTCCTTGATGTACAGTTGAGCCAACTGCTCTACCGAGTAGGTCATCTTGATAGCCAGAAAATGGGCAGACTTGGTTAGCCTATCCACAATAACCCATATACCATCATATCCGTTCGTCGTTCTAGGCAGCCCAGAGATGAAATCCATGGAGATGTCTTCCCATTTCCACTCGGGGATAGACAGGGGTTGCAAAACTCCTCCAGGCCTCTGGTATTCTGCTTTGACCCTCTGGCAGGTCAAACACATACTGACATAGTGGGCTACATCCTGCTTCATACCGGACCACCAAAATTTGCTTTTCAGATCTTGATACATCTTGGTAGACCCAGGATGCATCGCATAAGGTGTTCCGTGAGCTTCCTCAAGGATTCTTGTCCGTAAGTCGGAGTCGTCGGGAACACATAATCGATCCCGAAGATATAAAACTCCGCTGTCCGAAATCCTTAATCCATCGTCCTTGCCTTCGAGAACCTCTTGCTTGATTCTTTGAAGACTCGGATCATGATTCTGCTTTTCCAGAATATCGCCGAATAATGTCGGCGCAATCATCAGGGTGGATAACTGTCCTGATATGATTTCAATCCCGTAATTCATAATTTCTTCCCCTAAGGGTTGTGACAAAGCCGACAAAGACATTAAAGCAGCACATGATTTCCTACTGAGAGCATCGGCTACCTTGTTGGCTTTTCCCGGATGGTACAGGATCTCACAATCATAATCCTTGACCAATTCGAGCCATCTGCGCTGTCTCATATTCAGATCTTTCTGGGTGAAGAAATACCGCAGACTCTGGTGATCTGTATAAACTTTACACTGGGTTCCATATAGATAGTGCCTCCATATCTTCAGTGCAAAGACCATCGCTGCTAACTCTAAGTCATGGGTAGGGTAGTTTCTTTCATGTTCCTTCAGTTGCCTAGAGGCATAGGCAATTACCTTCCCATTTTGCATAAGCACAGCTCCGAGTCCAAGTTTGGATGCATCGCTGTACATATCGAAACCCATATCGCTCTCGGGAAGAGTCAATATTGGAGCGCTAGTCAGCCTCCTTTTCAGTTCGGTAAAGCTCTTCTCACATTCCTCGGTCCATACATATTTCTTGTCTTTCTTTGTAAGAGCTGTCATAGGGGCTGCAATCCGAGAGAAGTTCTCTACGAATTTTCTGTAATAGCCTGCTAGCCCGAGGAAACTTCTGATTTCACTGGCATTCTTGGGTCTAGTCCAGTTACTCACGACTTCGATTTTAATTGAGTCCACCATTACTCCTTCCTTGGAGATAACATGTCCCAAGAATGATACCTGATCGAGCCAGAACTCGCATTTGGAAAATATAGCATATAGTTGCTCCTTACGAAGAATCTGTAGTACTATACTCAGGTGCTCAGCATGTTCTTTGGGAGTTCTCGAATATATAAGGATATCATCGATAAAGACGATCACAAATCTGTCGAGAAATGCCGAGAATACCCGATTCATTAAGTCCATAAACATAGCTGGCGCATTGGTAACTCCAAATGGCATCACTACGAACTCATAATGTCCGTATCTGGTTCGGAAAGCCGTCTTCGATATATCCTCATTTTTCACCCTGACTTGGTGATAACCCGATCTTAGGTCAATCTTAGAGAAAACCGTGGCTCCCTTCAATTGATCGAATAGGTCATCTATCCTGGGTAGAGGGTACCTGTTCTTGATAGTCACATTATTCAACGCCCGATAGTCGATACACATTTGCATCGACCCATCCTTCTTTTTCACGAACAGTACGGGAGCTCCCCAGGGGGAATGACTAGGGCGGATGAGTCCCTTGTCAAGAAGCTCTTGTAACTGCCCTTGTAATTCCTTTAATTTCGTCGGCGCCATACGGTACGGTGCCTTAGAAATGGGGTTAGTACCAGGAACCAAATCAATTGCAAATTCTATATCTCTTTCAGGTGCTAACCCTGGTAAGTCATCGGGAAATACCTCTGGGTAATTGCATACGACTTTGACATCTTCTAGCTTCGGGCCCTCCGTAGGACTGGTATCAACCACGTGAGCTAGAAATCCAGAGCATCCCTTTTCTAACATCTTTCTTGCTTTCAGAGCCGACAAGAATTTGCTTGTCCTCTTCTTCGGCTCTCCGATAAATTCGAATAGAATTTCTGCCTCAGGTCGGAAGATAACTCTTCGTTTACGGCACTCAATAGAGGTGCCATATTTATTCAAGAAATCCATGCCCAATATCACATCATAATTTGACATATCAAGCACTATCAGATCGCAGTAGAGTTCCCTATCTGCGATTCTGATTGGTGCGGCACGTAGCATTTGGGTAGAGGGCATCACCTCACCCGAGGGCAGTGTTGTCATAAATGACTTCCTGATATAATTATATACTTATAGTGATCATGGGTAACCCAACCCATATTATGCTTCCTAAATATTCGTCCTCATGTGTCGCATATCTTACAATTTCTTGTCATTATCTATCATACAGGTGATAGATAAACTAACATAAGGATTAACACTCCTTTCATTTGTTATGCAAGTATAAATCATCTCTATATATATCATTACTGTACATGAAATAAAGTAAAGCGAGGTTAGGATCTCTTACTTGGAAGCGGCAGGATGAAGCTTGACGTGTGTATGGTGGAGGGGAAACCGGCTCTGATAGCAACCTGTAACGCCCACCCTTATATCTACTCTCGGGGCGGGGTTACGTACTAGTCATTCATATAACAGTATTTTTTCTATCTTCTAGCATAAAATTTTAAAACAAATAATGCAAGGACTAAGGACTGAGCATGCTTGTTTAAACTATCAAAGTCATTCTATAACATGATAAGTTCACCAGTAATGCAACTCATAACATAATCAAGTATAAAAGACATCCAAGGGTAAACACTATCATGCAATATCAATCCTAATCACTAACACTTATTGTCAGGGAAACATAAACATAAACATGATAAAGTAGATATAGAAATATTTCTTTCCAGAGCCACCACCCCATACATCTTCAGCTTTCCTGCCTCTTCCTTTAGTTCAAGTGTTCCTTACCTTTATCTGCAGCATAAGACAACACATAACTAGTAAGCATAAAAGCTTAGTAAGGATCCTGTCCTACTCACAAAATTCATATGAAAGCATACAACATGTACACATAATAAATCATAATCATGAGTTCATCATAGGAAACTAAACATCAAAGTTTCTAAGCATGCAGCATATAGTATCTTAAGCATACCCTTCATATGCAATAAATATTTTCAGAGAATGTTTTCAAAACAATTCCATAAAGGTAGTACTTAAAAATACATCCATATCATATTGGGCCCAGTTGTGTACCACATGATGCGCGTTCCCTAATGAGTTGGGGTAGCGAGCCACCAATCCCATTAGAGCAGGACCCTTACGTCCTACCGGAGCCATGACCTTATGTTAACATGCACCCCGGATTTGTTTAACGACCCCTCTTACGAGTCGGGTACACAACATACAAAGTAAAATACTTATCATGTCTTTACATATATGCTAAGGAGTACTCCAAGTTTACTTCTCAAGGGACACCCACTATTTCAGGGTGTTTCTGATCCCATAGGGACACACCTCACAACATAAGGGTGTTCTTGATCCCATACTTAGTGGAGTATCCTTTCAAGCATTTCATCATACATATCACATGCAATCTCATAAGGGTGCCCCACGGGCTATAAGACATGCTCATATATACATCATAATTCAACCACTTAAACATACTTATATAGATGACAAGATTGGTCCCATAAATCATATTCATGTCATAGAAAGGGTAGCATGCTTCATGAGTTAATTGAGTTCTGCTTAACCCTAAATCTAGGGCTTGGCCGAAAGTCAAGGGTAAGATAGCTTAGGTTTTTGATTGACGTCCAATATCCCATACAAACATCATATATATATACATCATGTATCATACTAAACATAGCATACATCATGGGGTAATCACTTTCACAAACCTAATCTATCATGCCTTGGCCGAAAATCATGCTAGAGGAAAACATAGTTTTCAAATCAAACCTTCCATTTAAACATTTACACCAACATCTCACATACATATCATACCACTTATTAACCATAGATTTCATCATAGGATAAATATGCAACCCTAAACCCTAATCTCTCTAGGGTTGGCCGAAACTTGTAGGGTAGGGAAAAAGTTAGATTTTTGTAACCAAACATTTATACAAACACATTGTTCACACCATCATATATTACACTAAACATAAAATACATCCTAGAGAAATTCAACTCTTAAACCCCTAAATCCCTCACCTTGGCCGAAACCTACAAAGGGTGAAAACCCTAGTTTTGTTCATAACATCATGAAGAAAATCCACATACATATATACCCTAAGTCTCAAGGGGTCTTCTCTTGTATTAAGGAGTAACCTAGGCCTTCCCCTAAGGGGTGGCCGAAACTCATCAAGGGAAGAAAAATCTCATTTTCGAAACAAACAAAGGAGAATAATCACACAACAACTATTACACTGCAGGCGAGGGGATACTTACATCCTTTCGCTTGAATTTCTCCTTCTCTAAGATCTTAAGGTGCCCTTGGTTGAAGGAAGGTGAGTGTTCTCCTTCTTAGCACTTCTATAGGACCCTTGGCTCTAGTAGAGGGCAAGGTCCTTGTAGAATTCTTCTTCCTTCCAATTCCCTAGGGTTAGAACCCTAGGGTTGTGTGTTTTTTTTTCGAAAATGAAAAGGGAGAAGGCTTGAAGTTTCGGTGATGAGAGTGAGGAAGAAGAAGAAGGAAGTTATTCCAACTTCTTCCTCTCTTATTTATACTTTTTCTCATGAAGAGACATGTCTCTTCACTTCCCTAGCTTTAACAAGCATGTTTCTTGTCCCTTCTACATGAAATATGGCTTGGTTCATTGGTTATGAGATGGTTAGTGCAATTAGGAGATTCAAGGTTCAATCCTTGCCTCCTCCTTTCTATATTTCCTTTTTATCACATTTTTCACTAATCCACATCCAAGCCCATTAAGCCAAGCCCATCATGAAATTTCATAACAATAATAATATTTCATGAATTCATAATATTTCATGATAATATTTCATGAATTTCATAATATTTCATATTTATGAATTCATAATATTTCATAATATTTCATGATAATATTTCATGAATTCCATAATATTTTATATTCATGAATTCATAATATTTCATGATAATATTTCATGAATTCCATAATATTTCATATTCATGAATTCATAATATTTCATAATATACCATATTAATATTTCATAAATTTCCTAATATTTCATAGTATTTCATATGGGAAATTTTGGGGCGTTACAATGTCTTCCCATTTCCATTCTGGAATTTGGATCAGTTGCAGAACTCCTCCAGGCCTCTGGTGTTCCGCTTTGAAATGCTGGCAGGTCAGGCAGGTACTGACATGCTGAGCTACATCCCTCTTCATACCGGACCACCAAAACCTCATGTTCAGATCTTGGTACATCTTGGTGGATCCCGGGTGCATAGAATAGGGGGTTTCGTGAGCCTCCTCCAAAATCTTCCTTTGTAGTTCCGGATCATTAGGGATACAGAGTCGATCCCTAAGGTATATTACCCCATTATCGGCGATACGAAAATCATCGCCTTTGCCTTCAAGAATTTCCTGTTTAACCTTCTGAAGACTTGGATCACCATTTGGCTTCTCCAGTATATCGTCGAATAGTGCCGGCACAATTGCCAGGGCTGAAAGTCGTCCAGAAATGACCTCGATCCCATAGCTCATGTAGCGACCCGCCTTCTTACTGTCTTTAGACGGATCATTACTTTTCTCTACTTCTCGACTCTAATACATGACTAAAAGAAATGCGGAAATCCTTTTTTTTCTTTTAAATTCATCTAAGAATGATATTCTAACTTAAGTAGTCATGCATGATACCATGTCACACTTCCTTTCTCAAAAACTCGCAAAAGGACACTTATTGAAACCTGCCTCACCCAACTGAACTGTCGGGTATCAGTCGACTGATACTGTATCAGTCGACTGATAGCCTGAAATCTGGTTTTTCAGGTTTCGGCACTTGCTTCAAAGCTCCACCAAACCTATACTTTCGAGCCAAATAGGATCATGACACCATTTCTATACTCTATACCAATTTTCTAAACAGTTTAGCCAATCAAAATGAATCCATAAACTTAAAATTAGGACTTTTACGAGATTTAGCAAGTTATGAAAAACTATCAAAAACTTTAGTCTAGAGTTTGTACCAAACTTTGCTTCTAACCATTTAAACTCATCATGCAAGATTCTATAACATTGCTAAAGCATTATGGAATATGAATGCAACTTTTCTAAACATATTTAAGCAATAAAAACTTGATTTAAAGAGGAATTAGTACTATCTTGGCACAAACATCTATTTCTCCCACAAAGTATCAATATTCTCAACTACTCACATTTCTACCTATCCAATGCAAACATAAGAATATATAAGCTAAATGAAATGACATGGAATCTTTACTCTAAGCAATTGAGCATGTAAAACTATCCAAAACTCAAATACTCTATAATCTCCATAAGCAAGAACTTGAAATTCAAATGTACTATAACATTGTGAATTAATTAACTAAATTGTCTCGTCTCAAAGATCTCTCCAAAATCAGCCACCACACACACTCTACTCAGCACCGCCTCGTCGTCTTCCTTCAGAATTGCTTGCCTTTACCTTTATCTGCAATAAGAGGAATGCATCTATAAGCAAAAAGCTTAGTAAGTACTATCTAGCTCACAAAATCTCGAAATATGCAAACATGCTTCTAGATCAAACTGAACATCATATGAGATACTAATATGCTTGAAAGAAAACTAAGAACATGTGTAACTCAAAACATGCATACTCAAGCAATAAATAATCTCAATTTACTTTTCTTGGCTCAACTTAAAACTTTAGCTATTCTTTAACTTTTGAAAACTTTCTGAAACTTTCGAAAACTTTGCTAAAGCATATACTTGAAAATACTAATCACTTGGATCCACTGAAGACGTAAGTACCATCTCATGCGCGTTCCCTAAAAGGTTGGGGTAGCGAGCCACCAATCCTAATAGAGCAGACCTTGGTCTACCAGGGCCAAGACCTTGGAATTGGACACCTGGATTTCTTTAACGACGCCCTTGGACGCCGGGTACTGGCCTTATGAAATAAAATAGCTTTTCTTTCTTTTCTTTCTTATCTGTAAATGCCTTGGCATTTTCTGGAGCACATTGCGTGTTAAAAATCCCTAAGTCTTGACTTTTGGGGATTTCTTAAGGCCTTGGCCTTTTCTTTTCTTATCTTTATCTTCTCTTTTCTTTTCTCATAGCTTTTCTTGGACCCTAAACTCACATAGGGTATTAATCAACATATATAAGCATATAATGAACTAAGATTACATGCAAAAACTGAAACAAAAAGGAAATATCTCTTTTAAAAACTTTTAAAGGAAATTCTCGCGGAAAAACCACCTCTTACTGCAGGTGAGCAGTACTTACATTGATATCATGGACTTACAACCAAGATTAATGTCTAGAGCTCGGAAGAAACTTGAGATCTCAGAGAATTCTTCACGTCTACGCGTTCCTCTCGCCGCGGGGATCCCGAATATAGGATTATCTCTTGTAGAAAAGTCTTGGCCGGCCCCCTTGGGCTTGGTGTTGGTGTCGCCCAAGAGAGGAGAGGGAAGGGAGGGGTCGGCGCAGGTTAGGGGAAGGAGAGGGTTTGAGAGAAAATAAAACTTCTCTCTTTAATTACCTATTTATACTTAAGGGTCGGATCAACCTAACTATCGCTTAAATACCCTTTTCTCCATCCATTTTTGTGCTTGATACCCCTAGCCCAGCTGGTTGCGCGCGCTTGTTGTTTCGTGGTGGTCGCGGGTTCGAGCGCCGGCTGCCCTTAATTAGTTTTTCCATTTTTGGCTTTTTTTTCCTTTTTCTTTTTCTTTTTCCAAAAATACCAAACGGACTCGGAAAATTCCATAAAAATACTCTAAAAATTCCTAAAAATATCTAGAATATTTCTAAACCATTTCTAAATAATTCTAAGGACTTTAAAAACTAAAAATGGGAATTTTGGGGCGTTACAATCCCCCATACCTTATAAAAAGTTCGTCCTCGAACTTAGAATAACTCTGGATATCGTTCTCTCATGCTGTCCTCACGTTCCCAAGTAGCCTCTTCATGCTTTTGATTCTGCCAGATGACCTTCACTAGTGGCACTTCTTTGTTTCTTAATCTTTTAACTGCTTTGTCCACTATCTGTGTCGGTCTGCTCTCATAACTAAGATTTTCTTGGATCTGTACTAACTGAGGCTGAATCACTTGGCTAGGGTCGTGAATACACTTTTTCAGCATAGAGACATGAAAGGTACTGTGGATAGCTGACATATCCTCTGGTAGGTCCAGCTCATATGCTACCTTACCAACCCTCTTTATGATCTTGTAGGGTCCTATGTAGCGAGGACTCAGCTTGCCCTTCTTGCCAAATCTCATCACTCCCCTCATAGGAGCGACCTTGAGAAATACTAAATCTCTAACTTGGAATTCAAGCGGCCTACGGCGTGTGTCAGCATAACTTTTCTGTCTACTCTGGGCAGTCTCAATCCTCTGGCGGATCGTCTGGATAGCCTGAGTGGTCTCATCTATAAGCTCAGTCTGGCTGTCTAGTCCTGACTCCATTTCTTTCTTCTCACCAGCTTCTTGCCAACATATGGGTGATCTGCATTTCCTGCCATACAATGCCTCATAAGGTGCCATCCTGATGGTGGCCTGATAGCTATTATTGTAGGCAAACTCAGCTAAGCACAGAAATTTACACCAACTACCTTTAAAGTCCAATGCACAAGCCCTGAGCATGTCTTCTAAATCTGNACTCCGCAGCCCTTGTTTCTGCAGTAATTGTTTCTGAATTGTGAAATTGATTTGTTTGTTTCAACTCTAATTGCTCACTTCAGCTTATGGTGTTGCTTTTAGCATAGTTTTCAATCCATCAGCTTACCCTGATTGCGTGCCAGATTGATGAACTTTTGCACTTGGTATCAACAGAAAACTTGGTGTGGAGTGGTGCTAAGTTAATTACAACTTGTAGTGTGTTTTGGAGCTTGAAAACATCTAGTATTGCAATTGGCCATTTCTGAACATTCCCTTGCATTTGCTTGTTACCATTGAAATTGCATCGAGTTGGTGTTGATGTGTTTGTAGTTTGATTTCTGAATTTAATAGTTAGCAATTGTATTAAATTGTTTGTTTCTGAAAATTGCCATCACTGCCTTCATCCCATGGCTTGGCATTTGTTTTACACTTAAGATCAGATTTAATTTCCAGAAATTGGGTGAGTGTTTTAAGTTGATTGAATTGACTATTGATTGAGTTATAACTTGCTATCACTTGCTTAGCTTATGAGCTAAGTTTCCTTACTTTCATTGCGATGTCATTTCCGAATTGAACCCAAACCCAAATCTTTATTCGAAACCCAAAAATCAAACGACACCTAAATACAAGCGTGAATCAAACAACGTCAACTAGCCTCAAGAAAAATACGACCTGAGACCTCTATATTACATTTTCATACTTTTTGATTGTAAAAGGGTTTCCAGCATTCATTTATAAATTCTAAATTTGAGGCCCACATTCGTGACAGTCCAGGTCTCTCCTTTATATAGCAATCCAATCTGTTATCAGCCCATAGATAATAACAGATTGGTCTAAAGGGTCTATACATTGAACTCGCATCCAATAATCCGAAACCCAATAAACATAAGTTAGATCACTTTAAGGGCTCAGATTGTATTTACTTGTGCAACTTACAAATAAGCCCACCTAATGGAGATAATAATAATAATATCCAACACTGACATGATTTCCTGGTAGTCTTAGTCACTCTGTGGGTCTGCCACAGCTGCCTAGGTGTCTATCCAAGATGTCACTTCTATCCTTATTAATGTCTGATATCCTGACAAGTCATGATTATGTCAGATGTCTTTTCTTATAATGGGAAGATATGAGAGATCTTATTGCTGTTGGGATCCTGATAATAGTTAAACAATTTGGGTCATGTGTTCGCCCGATCACTCGGGCTCGTCCTGTTGGGTAGCTATGAGCCTACCCAAGCCTGACCGACCGAGTGAAGATAATCAGTCAGGTAAGCTAAGCGTCTCAACCATCCATGTCTTTGGAACAGACCCACCGTCGTGGGGGCCCGACCATCTCCCATCTTTGGTATGTATTGATCCAATCCACTGACCGGGGCAGATTCGATCGGCCGAGCCAGATCGGACAGCCGGCTTGTGTAAGCCGCTTCTTAGAGCGGGATAAATGATTCTGTTAGCAGGGTGATTAAGCCGCCTGGTCGAGGAGTTCCCGACCAGACGCGTCCGACCAGGCGTTCCCGACCGGGGGTGCCCGACCGTGCATCCCCGACCGGGAGTACAAGACCGGGCATCCCCGACTGGGAGTGTCTGACCGGGCGTACTACTATCTATTTGACATCTCCCTTTTCAAGGGAGTCGGACATGTACTTTTACCCCCCGCCCGACTGAACTTTCCCGACCGGCGACACTCGACCGGATAGCGCCGACCGGTCTCACCTAAATAATCTTGAATTCTAAGTATTCAGGCTAGGTCGACCCCTATCAAGCTCGACTGTCTTTGCCCGATCGAGTCTTAATCCGATCGAACTTTCAATCGGCTCATAAAATTTACTGGACCGGATCAACATCTAATCTTAGATAACCGATCCGCGGTTAAATTTAGACTGATACTTTCGATTAGGAAGGGTGCAGGATCGTACAGTACGTTAGATGCTGTAGATAATCATCTCAGAGGTCAGTCTTTCAAAGATCCCTTGTTTTTTTTTAAAATTATATTCACAAAAAATCAAAGATATAGACCCATTAAAATTTATTTTCACGGTTCAAAGACATGTATCGACTCTTTTTTATACATGATTTCTTTTTTGACGTTTTTTTTTAAAATATACAGATCCTTTTTTTGACGTTTTTTTTTTTCAAAATATACGGATCTATGAAATAAAAGATAATTTTTTTTTAAATTTTCTTCTTCATTCTGTAACATACGGCACTAGACATGGATCCACCGAACTAAAATAATCCTAATATTCTTCTATGACTTTCTTATTTGCCATACAATATATGATACTAGTTATGTCCTAATCACGTGACAACGACTATTTGTGTGACCTAATCCAATGATTTGTGCGGTAGCTGTCGCACACACGCACCGGTCAATGACTAACTTTCGCTCGCGTGACCTAATTATACGGCATGATATATTTAATATATTTATTATTTACAAACGAAACTTTTATAATTTTTTACGGTAACAAAATGATATTTTTTATTATTCATTTCAAGCCCGTTCGAATACAAATACAGCTCTGGAAGGGCGATGGAACTTCAGTTAGATTATCCTTAGACTCAACACATGAGCCAAGTCAAACAAATGAGGCATTGATCAGGAATTAGAAAATTCATATAGTTGTAAAATAGAACGGGCTCAAGAATTTGACATCGGCAATTTACTAAAATTTGAGAATTTATATTTATCAAAAGGTATACCATGATTTCATTTTTACCAAAAAGCGTATTCATTTTAGTGAACTTCCTTTTATACCCCTTCCACCAAAAATAACCTTTCTCTTTCTCTTTCTCAGTAACAAATCCCGAGACAACTAAATCTGCTTTTTCAGATTTGTTATTTTAAAATAATATATTTTAAAATGATTATAAATTGGCGTCTAAACTTCTAATGATTATAAATTATGTTACAATAGGAGTTTTTAGATCTATCAGTGGGTTTTCACCAAAACCCACTTATGGACCTAGGATATTTGGATTTCTCAAAATCCAATATCAATAGTTAGAGTTCAGCTAAGAGATAATGTTTTTGGTGTCCAAACTTATAATAATTATAAATTATGTTGCAATAGGAGATTTTTAGGTGTATCAGAGAGTTTTCACCAAAACCCACTGATAGACCTAGGATATTTGGATTTCTCAAAACTCAATATCAATAGTTAGAGTTGAGCTAGGAGATGGTATTTTTGGTGTCCAAACTTCTAATGATTATAAATTATGTTGTAATAGGAGTTTTTTAGGTCTATCAGTGAATTTTCACCAAAACTCACTGATGTTCTCATACTGTATCAGTTGACACAGAACGATACAATAATAATATAGAATCATAGCTTGTTTTTAATAAATCATCCTTATATCTTTAATTTTGCTGATCAATATATATTATTATCTCTATTAATTATTTTTTTATATTAATTAATTTTATATAATCATGTAGGGCCTGAAATCAAAGATTTCCGGCCTTGCTCAGGGCCTGAAATCAAAGTTTTCAGGGCCTGCTGTTGAAGTTGCTTTTTCTTTATATATAGGAATCCATATATATATATATATATATATATATATATATATATATATATATATAAAAGTTTGTTTTTAATATAATGCACGTTTTATATTAATTAGAATGTCTCATTTAAGGTAGTCTTTCTCAATTATTTTTATTGTGATTTCAAAAATATAAAGAGATGTTTCTTTATATTTTGTAACGCCCGCCTTTCCCGCCCTAAGGTGTGGGCAGGCGGCGACGTTACGCTAACATACATATACACATATGAATATCTTACTGCAGCGGAATAATTTAAAACTTTATACATATGCGTTTAACCCATGCAACTAATACTTGAATCATGTATACATGTCTTAACTATCATTCCTAAACATGGTGACATGGTAACTTAGCACATTAACATCATACTTAGCATCATGATATAAAAATCACATAAGTCATCCATTAGACAACATAAGTAGCAAGTGCATATTTTTTTGACAAAACCATTATAAGTATAGCATGAGACTCGCAAAATATAGGACACGTGACAGAGTATAAACATTAAAAACTTTTCTTTTCTTTTGCCATGTCACTGCCACACACACACTCTTGCCCCTCCTGCTGCTTCCCCTACTATCCTCTTGTTTGATCTGCGGTATAAGAAAGTAAAACTATAAGCACATAGACTTAGTAAGACTCTTTCCTACTCACTAAAACCATACATCACATAACATAAAACATATAACATTCTTAACCCATAAAAGTTCTTGATACAAAATATAGGCATATAAAACACTTAACATGGCATGATTCTTGACATAAACATAAACATATGAAGTACTTAACATGGCATGGTTCTTGTCATAAACATAAATATATGAAATACTTAACATGGCATGGTTCTTGGCATAAACATAAACATATGAAATACTTAACATTGCATGGTTCTTGGCATAAACATAAACATATGAAATACTTAACATAGCATAGTTCTTGTCATAAACATAAACATATAAAATACTTAACATGACATGGTTTTTGACATAAACATAAACATATGAAATACTTAACATGGCATGGATCTTGGCATAAACATAAACATATGAAATACTTAACATGACATGGTTCTTGGCATAAACCTAAACATATGAAATACTTAACATGGCATGGTTCTTGTCATAAACATAAACATATGAAATACTTAACATGACATGGTTTTTTGGCATAAACATAAACATATGAAATACTTAACAAGGCATGGATCTTGGCATAAACATAAACATATGAAATACTTAACATGACATGGATCTTGGCATAAACATAAACATATGAAATACTTAACATGGCATGGATGCATATCATGAATGGATGCATGAGTCAAATGCATATATCATAAGGATGCTTATTTGAAAATCATACATATAAATACTTAAACATAATCATAACATCATTGGGGGTCCCCGGCTTGTACCACATACATACATCATATGCGCGCATCCCTAAGTAAATACGAGGTAGCTAGTCTCGACCTACTAGAGTAGGAACAGCTACGGTAGTTCCAAAAATCGAGGCGTTCTTAAGGTGTCCATCCCTGTTGGACAGCTACGGTAGTCCCAGAACCGTGGACAGCTACGATAGTCCAGAACCGAGGCGTTCTTAAGGTGCCCATCCCTTGGACCCCTTACTTCAGTCCGGTACAAGCCCATTCATAAAGTAAAATAACTTCACATGCTTCATCATTCATAGAACATACATAGCATACTTAAAGACATGAACATAATCTTGTTACATGAAGCATGACATAAAGCATACTTGACATTTCATCATTCATACTTAATTCATAACATCATTATGCCCTAAAGGCATAAACATTATCTTCATTCATCATCTTCATTCATAAGACATGACATATATACATAATTATGCATTAAGGCATAAACATCATCTTAGTTCATAAAGCTTGCATGATCATGGTACATAAGGTAAGCATGCATTTCATACATAGTACATGTCACTTAGCATACATAATCATAATATCTATCATAAGCGTGCATGGGTAGGATTCATATGAACATGATACATACTACCTAAGTTCATGGCATTCAACATAGAACATGCATAAGTCTAATTACTATATATCTATCATAGGCGTTTAACTTAAAATATGCATCATTTTACACAAACATGAGACCTTCTTCATAACACATGTGTTCATGGCTTAGAACTTAAAACATTCATGAATGAAACCTACTAAACATGGTATCTAACATAAACATACAAAATCATGAAGCATATCACTTAAGGTTAGGGTTTTAGGTAACATAAAATTCATACCACATGCTTGAACCTATATATATATATCATAATAAGCCATAAACAAGTATTCTTGAAACCCTAACTCAACCTAAACCCTCTTTGGGGTGCTTGGCCGAAAGTTGGAAGAAGAGGGATCCTAACATATAAGATACCATAAGTGAAGAAAAACTCATACATTACATACTATGCCATAGGAAGCCATTAGAACCCATGATTAGGGCTAACCCTAAGTTTTAGCTCTACAAATTGACCTTGGCCGAAACCCTATATGGTCCCAAGTACATGGAAAAATTCATACAATTCCCAATTTACATCTAATACCTTACATACAACACCATAGGAAACCATTAGAACCTTTGCTTGGAGTTAGCCCTAACTCCTTGCCCTATAACCTAACTTGGACGAAACTTACAAGGGTCATAAGGCATGTAAAAATTCACATAAATCACCATTAACATCCCTTTCATCATGAGAAAACATAAGAAATATTATTAGAGAGTTAGATCCAATCCTAACCATGGAAACATGTTGGTGGCCGAAACTTGTATAGGGCTTTAGGGTGCTACAAAATTTCCCCAAGTCATAATTTATCCTTTATTTATCATAAGAAAACATTAGGGAGCATGAGTGAGGGTTTACATCATCCCCAAACCTAAATACAAGGCTTGGTCGAAACCCTAGAACCCAAACCTCATGGTTTTCTCAACTTAGATCCTAAACACAAACTTAAATCATGATAGACATCAAGGAAAATAATTATATCACAGGTGAGGGAGTCTTACCCTTGGTGTCTTGGTTATAGACCCTAAATAGAGAAGAGGATGAAGACCTTGTTGTCCCTTGATCACCCCTAGCCCTTGTAGCCTTGTAGGAAGCCTTGGATCTTCAAGAGAGAGTCCCCTTGTGTGGGTTTCGGCTAGGAGGAGGAAGAAGGAGAGAGGGAAGCTTTGATGGAAGAGAAGAGGAGGAGAAACTATAACTTAAGTGCCAAGTTATCTCTTCATTTCCCCATCCCTCTCTTATATACTAAGCAAGGAGGCAAGTGAAGGGGTATGGTGCCTCTTCTCATGGTGACCCTTTACTTCCTTAAGCCTTAACTAAAATCCTCTTCATTCTCTACTAGCACTCCCTTGCTAGGTGAATTGGTTAGTACATGCATGGTGATACACTAGGTCCAAGGTTCAATCTTTGTTGCATGCACTTCTTTTTATTACTTTTATAATTATTTTTGCCAAGGCCCATATAAGAGCCCACTAAGGCCCATGTTAATATCTCTAATTGAAATCCATTTCCATTCATGATAAAATTTTACCTAAGGTCACCATGGTATTAGAAGGGCCTATGTAAGACCCATTATTACTTAGCTTCTTAATCTATTTGGAAAATCATGAATAATCATGCTAAGGTTCATACTAGTATCCCTATGTTCCTTGAGAATCTATCTAGGCATGATTAATATTTTAAAGAAAATATTGAGAAAATTTTACGAGCCGTTACATATTTCAGGCCTACGTAAAAAACCCTATCATAACACATGATTTCAGGCCGACGCAGGGCCTGAAATCATTTGATTTCAGGCCCTAAGCATGTCCTGAAATCTTTTGTTTCAGGCCCACGCTGAGCCTGAAATAGAAACGCTGGGCCTGAAATATTTCTATTTCAGGCCCACGCTGAACCTGAAATATTTGTATTGGCCCACGCTGAACTTGAAATATTTCCATTTCAGGTCCATGCTGGGCTTGAAATCTTTTATTTCAGGCCCATGCTGGGCCTTAAATCTTTTATTTCAGGCCCACGCTGGGTCTGAAATCAAAAGATTTCATGCCTTTTTAATTTTAAGTCTTTTTTATATATTAATATATTTATTAAATATTATTTAATATATTAATTTATATTAATCAAATATAAAGAATCATCACTTTAGATTTTTAAAATCACGTTGGAAGAGAGCTTTCTGTTAATAGAAATAATTTTTCTTTGTTTTCCTTACGTTTTTAGCCGATTCCTAAATATATTATTTTAAAATGACAAATCTAAAAAAGCAGATTCAGTTGCCTCGGGATTTATTACTGAGTAAGAGAAAGACTATTTTTGACGGAAGGGGTATAAAAGAAAATTCACTAAAATGAATACGCCCTTTGATAAAAATGAAATCATGGTACGTTTTTGGGTAAATACCAATTCTCAGATGCACCTAAATTAGATGAGAAAATTTGGCCAGATCAAAGTCAAATTGGCATATTATCAAATCATGCTCAATTGCCACGACCGTAGGTTAGAAGATAGAATATATTTTTATTGATATGAAATGTTTTGAGTAAAGTTAAAAAAATAAATTTCTAAGATTTTGGCTTAAAGTGGATATCTTCTTATCATGAAGATATAATTTAGTCCTAACAAATAGTATCATATCTATGATCTAGATCTAGATCGAGTTGCCCCCACGGGCTGGATCAGCTGGTTAAGACACTCGCATTTGAAATGGAGGTCGTGGGTTCGAGGGTCGACAGTATGAACGAGGGGTGAAACCTCGGCTGCTGTTTAAAAAAAAAAAAATCCCTCGCGCCTGGGTGTCTTGACCTGCCCAGCATTCACCGTGATTTACCCCCTCTGGACACTTGTGGGGCAGAGACCAGGAGGCCGCTGGGTTGGCGGTTCCAACCTTGAAATAGATCTAGATCGAGTTACATGGGGAATGATCTTGAATGAAGGATATGAGGACTCCTAGAGGGATGAACTCTAAGTAAAATGTCCAAAAAGATTAAAGGGTGACTTAATGCTTGATGAAAATCATGGGAAGTAAATCTTACATGGTGAAAAGTCTAAGCAGGTTAAAGATTGGAGTGAATTCTAAGTGGCGAAAAAAATCTTAGAAGCTCGAAGCAAGTTAATAGTGACTGGATCCTTTGAAGTGGTTCAGATAGACCCGACCCCGGGCCGGGTCCAGCCCGAACCCGGCCCGGGTCAACGGGTGGCCCGTTGATCCGGTTCGCCGGGCCGGTTTCGGTTTATGCGCTCAGAAACCGTGAACCGGCGGTTAACCGTCGGTTCAGTGCCGTTGGAGACTTTTTGATTATTTTTTTTGGACGGATGAGATCATTTGACTGTTTTTTGATCAATGACTATGATTTAGTGATCGTTATGATCCGAACTCTATAAATAGGGAGCTCATTTCATCATTTTCACTCACAACACAACTTCTCTTCTCTCAATCTCTCATTCTCAACTCTCAACTTCTCTCCACGTTCTTCATCGACGATAATGGAAGGAGGTCACAGAGCTTCATCATCTCGATATCGAAGGGGAAAAGAAATTACATACGAGGATCCCAACCTTCAAATTCAATCCACCGATGATGAGACCGAGGCTCAGCCCCAACGCCCTCCGATCCTCGAAACACAAGGAAGTACCGATGCGATTACTTCTAAGGTTCGGGATAATCCTCCTTTAAAATCGTTTATTTTCACTAAACATTTTGAGAAGGTCACACTTCCGTCGGGAGAAATGCGTGCAAAATGCAAGCATTGTAATGCTTCCTACAAATTCTAAGCCGGCGGCGGCTATGGGTCGTTGAAACGACATGTAGAAACGAAGCACCCGACGGAATATGGGCTTGACCGCTCTCAAACACAATTATCTAGATTTTCTAGCGGTAGTAGTACTGATTCTGGTTTATTTTTATATTCAGATAATAAATTAAGAGAATCATTAGCTAAATTTGTTTCCGTAGAACATCTTTCTTTTAGTTTTGGATCTAAATGCACATTTGAAGATTTTTGTAAAGAATCTCTTAATCCTGCTGCTAAATATGTACCTAGGACTACACTAACTCATACAATTAAAAGATTAGTAAAACAAGAAAAAAAGAATTTAAGTGAAGAATTTAGTAAATTAAATAATAAAGTTTCTTTATGTTCCAATATTTGGAGTGATCATTGGCAAACTCATTCTTATATGGGTATAACATGTCATTGGATTGATAACTCTTGGATCCTTCAAAAAAGATTATTAGCTTATAGAGTTTTTGATGAATCACACACTGCTCTTAACATTGCACAATTATTACACATAGTTTTAGAAGAATATGGATTGACTCATCAAATATTTTCAATATCATTAGACAATGCTAGTTCTAATACCGCTTCAGTAGATGAATTAAAATTTATTTGTTAACCTATCATTGGTGGTTTATTTTTTCATATTCGTTGTGTATGCCATATTTTAAATTTATGTGTTCAAGATGGATTAAAACTTTTAAAAAATTATATTCAACCAATTAGAACCACAATTTCATACTTATGGTCTCATCCATCTATGATGAAACAATGGGGTAGATTTTGTAAAGCTAATGGAATACAACCAAAAAAATTTCCACGTGATGTTCCAACACGTTGGAATTCAACATATCAATTATTACAAGATTATTTTCAATATAAAGATTTATTATGTTTATTTTTTGCATAAAATAGTAATACTAATATATATTTATTTTCACAAAATGGAATATTTGTAGTAGTATTTGTGAAATTTTAAAAGTTTTTAACGATGCAACTGAACAACTTTCTGGTGTTTATTATCCTACTGCTCATTTAATTTTAGTAAATTTTTGTAGTATAGTATTAATATTAAATGAATATGTAAATGATGAAGCTTTAACTTTATGTATAATAGCTATGAAAACTAAATGGGAAAAATATTTTTATTTAATTCCTGAAATTTATTTAATTACATTTGCTTTAGATCCTAGATTTAAATTAGAAGTTTTACAAGAAATGCTAACTTTATATTGTGATGCATTAATTCCTATTAAGGATTCTTCCTCTCCGGATCCAGCTAATATTGTATATAATATTAAAAATTATTTATATGATCTTTATAATCATTATTATGTTAAATATGGAACAAAAACTAATATTTCTGAAACACAACAACCTACTACTACTAATTTAAAACTTACAAAAGCCCAACTTTTATTAAAAGAACGGACGAAACGTCCACGAGGATCCTCAAGTTCCACACAGGAACTTGAGAATTATTTTACGACTTCTTTTGATTTTAATGAAGCAGATAGCGAAGACTTCGACATCTTGAAGTGGTGGTCACAGAAGGCTCAAAGCTTTCCCGTTCTCTCCGTGATTGCAAAAGAAATTTTAGCTTCTCCAGTGTCGACTGTTGCTGTGGAGCAGACGTTCAGTGCCGGCGGCAACATATTAGATGAACGACGATCAACTATGTCTCTCGACTCATTGGAAGCTCAAGCATTACTTGATGATTGGACCAGAGCCGAGAAGCGAATCCAAGGAATGCAACTTTCAGAAGACGAAGTCGAAGAATTTGATACCGAAGGAACAAATACAACGAGAATGGGAGGAAATGCAAGTGAGTGAGAAAGAATAAAAATGTAAAAAATGTAAAAGGGTAAAAATGTAAAAGAACTACGTGGGCTTTGATTCCCCTATACCCTAAGGGAATACGTAGGCAACTTATATAAGTGCAAGCTCTTTTTTAATAAAATTTATTTTTTTTAATTTTTAATTTTTTTAATATAATAATCTTGAACCGTGGCGAACCGTGAACCGGACCGTGAACCGGCGGTTCCGAACCTTGAACCGTAACCGTCTTGGGCGGTTAAAGTTAATGGTCGACCTCCCACGAACCGTCGAACCAGCGGTTCTGAATCGTCGAACCGTCGATTCCGAACCGTGGTCAGGTCTAGGTTCGGAGTAGGTCAATAGTAACTAGATACATGAGAAAAGATCAGGAACAGGTCAATAGTGACTGGATGCTTGAGAGGAGGTCTGAAATAGGTCAATAATGATTGGATACTTCAGGGGAAGCCCGGATTAGGCCAATAGCGACCGGATACTTAGGAGAGTTCGAAGCATGAGAATAATATTGATTCTTCGTTTGAGAGAAGAATTGTTGGGAATACAATCAAAGTCCCACATTGATTATATATAGAAAACATCGTGAGCTTAAAAGATGGAAAATATCTCTATTGAAATAAAATCTTTTGGTAGAATTTAAAAATAAATCTATGAGAGTTAAAATTTAAAATAAACAATATCTTATCATTGCAAAGATATCTCTATTAGAATATATGTTTTAATAATGAATAATTTAGCTTTCAGACGAGCTAAAACTATAGTGGAGGTTGTTAATGTTATTAGGATTGCACCTGATATAAGGTAAATTTTAATAATATAATTTGGATTAACGCTTATTTAAAAATCTTTTTAGAAGTTAAATAAATATTTAGAGTTATATTTTAGTGATTATATTTAATAAAATATTGAAAATATATTATAACATATAAAATATTAAAAAATATAAATATTTAATATAAATATTTTAAATTTAATAGGAGAAATACGAATATATGAATGGATGATGTGTATACATGAGAAAGTAAATAAAGAAAATAGATCTCAAGTCAGATCAGTATAATAATTAAAAAATATTTTCAATTTCGACTCTTAATTGAATGAAAAACATAAATTATCAAAACGAATAGATTATATTATAGTACTGATTCATCATGGATCAATATCATCTCATAAGAATAAATCAGCCTTCAGAATTACGATGCAACGATAAAATGCCTAATTATTATTTTAAATATTTACGATTCGATCCCTAATTACGATGTATTTATAAAATTTTTTCTCCAAAAAAATATGAATTTTGAGACGTTGAACTTCTAGACCGCCTATTGCAAATACTTTTTGATTTATCTTAATGATCGATGTGAAATTTCTATAAAATCGAATCGATCATCTGAGAATGAAACAACCTCATTAATAATTTATTTTTCGTAATAATAAATCACGATATGCCTACGTTATACATTTTTTAACATATTTTATTTTTCAGTTTGTGATTTAAAAGAGACTTTAAAAAATTGTAAACCTGGCATAATTCGAATATCTAGGATTAAAAAAATAAAATTAATTTTTTAACATATAATATAATCTATAATATTCTTTGGCAGATTCCTAGATGGTTGGGCATAAGGTGAAGGCCTCGTGGCCTCCCCTCAAGTCCAATCTTGGTCACCGATGAAGCTGAATAACCTGTGATAGATATGTGGATTGAAAAAGTTAGATTACAAGATGTGGTGAGTCTATACGATTTTTCTTTCAGAGCTCCCGAGACATTTTTGGAAAAAGGATTCTCCGAGACCTCCCGCGGTAAACACGCCCTGTAGATCAGATCAGAAAATCCCTGCCGGGATCACCTCCGGAAGTCGGGTCCCGAGACCACTTCGGGGAAGCGGAGCGACTGGGACCTCCCGAGCCAAAAGACCCCGAGATTATCTCGGGGAAGCGGAGCCCAAATAACATTCGATCTCAAGTAACGGTCCTCCTTATTATCGGATCTGCGGATAATCATCCCCAATATCGCGGAACTATAATGACCCTTAAATGTCGCAACGGGTCGAATTTAATGACGGCGTGGGCCGTTTCAAAGACTATCCGGTAACCGACGAGAGGGGGGGGGGGAACTTGACATAGATCATGGGGACGCACTAAAGCAGCCGCCGCAGGGATAAAAGGTATTCCAACCCCTCCGTTAAAGGGGGTACACATTCTTCACTACACATTTTGTCTTGTCTTCTCTTCATCTTCTCCATCGAGGCACTGACTTGAGCGTCGGAGTGGGCTCCGCCGGACAACCTCCGGCGTGTTCCCCTAACGCTCGTGTTAATCTCGCAGGGTATGACTTCCTCTTCGATCGTCATCGTCCATGTGGGCAGAACCCTGGTGACTGGCCGTCGACGTTGATTCCTTCTGGAACAAGTTTGGCACCGTTTGTGAGAAACCAATAAAGCACCAGAAGGAGCACCGATGGCAGAGTCGGCGGGACATCCCATTGTCCTGACAAAGGAGGAACTGGATCGCTTGGTGGCCAACGCCATCAGGGAGCACTCGAATAACACCAAATCGAGCATGTCGCCTCACAACGAGGTGCTTCTGGACGAGAGGAGATCCCCAGGGTCTCCCTCTCACACACCAACCACGAAGATCCGTCACACCTCCAGGGCGACGCGCCGAAGAAGCCCCAGACCACCGACGAGACTCTCTCGAAGACATCAAGAAGGTCAACTCGGTAGCCTCCAGTGCGCAGAGGCACGAAGAGGGACAAGGGAAAAGGGAGGAACCTAAGGCCTCCCATAAGGTTCCCTCTACTCCCTTCTCGACTGAGATTGTGGAAGACCCCATGCCGAAGCAGTTTCACGGGCCGAGGGTCGCTGATTATGACGGGAAGACAGATTCGGAGGATTATGTCTGTAAGTTTGAAAACGTGGCACTCCTACACAGTATACTGACGGTGTAAAGTGCCTGGTGTTTTTGAGCACCCTGTCCGGAGCAGCCCAACGATGGTTCTAGAGGCTGCCACCAGGTTCTATCAACTCATTCGTGGAGTTTAGGACCGCCTTCCTCCACCACTTCGCCAGTCGCCGTCGCTATCAGAAGACGACACTCAATCTATTCGCCCTCAAGTAGAAGTCGAAAGAGCCGCTCAAGGAGTACATCCAACGGTTCAACAGGGTGGCACAAGACGTGCCAAGTGCAACTTCGGAAATCCTCGTCGGTGCCTTTACCCAAGGGCTCACGGAAGGGGATTTTTTCCGATCCCTGGTAAAGAAGCCACCCATCAACTTCGATGATCTGCTCGGGCATTCTGTTAAGCACGTCAACGTGGAGGAGGTGCAATGCGCCCGTCGCAAGGAACCAACCGGAGTCCTCCCTCAAGCTGTTCCCCGGTCGGAAAGGAGGGAGCCCCCATATCCAACTCAAGGAAAAGACCTTCACCTTGGGAAGGACCAGTGGGCTGGCAGGCGAAGGCAGGTCGAGATGGTGGATACCGAGTAGTCGGAACCATTGGCAAAGTATTGTGGTTTCCACGGTAGTATAACACACTCCACCGAGGAGTGTCATGCCTTGAAGAAAAAATTGAGTGAGGAGGTAGACACCAAACCTCAGAGGAAGTGGAATAAGGTGGGGTATCGT
Organism: Boesenbergia rotunda; assembly: GCA_024364735.1. Taxonomy (NCBI): domain Eukaryota; kingdom Viridiplantae; phylum Streptophyta; class Magnoliopsida; order Zingiberales; family Zingiberaceae; genus Boesenbergia; species Boesenbergia rotunda. The sequence continues at coordinate 135,499 of JAGFNQ010007187.1, read as the reverse complement.
TGGAGATCTCCAAGGCGAAGCCTTTCCCCCGGCAACAGCAGGCGGGGGAAAACGAGACCCGACCTCGGTCTCGGTCACGGTCGCAAGGAAGGAGTCGAGGGTTTGCACCTCGCAGATCCCCCTCCTTAGAAAGAGATCCCCGAAAGGGCAAGGCCCCTGTATGTGGCCCGCCCTCGGGACATGTTGGAGTAATCTCCGGGGGGCCCACCGGAGGAGATTGTTGGATCGAGAAACATGATAGAGGGGGGGGGGTGAATATCATGAAAAACTTTCGGATTAATAAAAGAGAATACGCAGCGGAATTGAAATAAAACACATGGAACACAAATTTTACTTGGTTCGGAGTCGCGGTCGGCTCCTACTCCAAGGCCCACGGTCCTTGACCGTTTACTGCGGGCAATTCTATATTCGCGTAAAAGGTTTACAAAGTAAGATATAGAATTATTGCAGTAAATAAATGACTACACTCTTCGTTATCGACGCCCGGTGAAGATTGTACTTCGGAGCAGAGGGTCGTCGTCGGCGCTGGAATGTCGAGAATGAAGTTTGCCGGAGTAGAGCGCTTGAACGAAGATCTTGGAGGCGTTGGAAAAAGTGATGTCGAAGCCTTAGGGGTCGAGCCCCTTTTATGCTGCTCTTGGGGGCGCCTGGGACGTCGGGGGCGCCTAACACGTGCCTTCGGATCTGAAAACCTTTATCCGAAGCTTGGTCAGTGCTTATCCCCTTCGAATTGGCTCTGGAGCTGATGGGGGCGCCCGGGACGTTGGGGGCGCCCCGGTTGACTTGGTCCGCTGGCTTCGTGGTTGAGTTTGCTTCGATCACAGTTTTGGATTTGACCTAGGGCGCCCGGGACATCCAGGGCGCTTGGGACCATCAGGGCGCCCGGGGCCATCAGGGCGCCTGCCCCAGTAAGCTTTCGAAGCGATTCTTGCTTAACTGCTCGTTTGGCTTCGACCTTGGGTGCCCGGGACCTCCCGGGAACCTAGCCCAGCTGCTGCCCTTCTCCTTTGGGGCGTTCTGAGCTGCAGAAACACGTTCCTTTGGTCCCTGCATCCAAGGTTAGTTCCACAATAAACAAGGCAAGAATATTTGTTAGTTTTTACAGCCGTAGCTGCCTTGGTTCTGACTTCGGGTCTCCCAAATGGAACCCTAGGTCGAACCGACGCCTACTGTTCCTTTGACGGGGAACGCGTCCTCACCTACTCCTCTCAGGAGAGTTTTACCTTTTTCCAACCGGCTCCTCCGGTTGGACTTTTACCCAGCAACGCTTTGCCAGGTGCCTAGCAGTCCTTCGCCAGGTCTTTGATTCCTGGCAGTCCTTTGCCAGGTGCCTAGCAGCCCTTCGCTAGGTCTTCGATTCCAGACAGTCATTCGCCAGGTGCCTAGCAACCCTTCGCTATTGGGGCAATCGGCCATGAGATGATTTGGAGGATCATGATATTTTGATGTATGGGCAATATGGTTAAGTTACGATGTGCATTGTTCTCATATGTGTACATGAGTGTGCAGGTGTACAGGTACACATGGACTTAGTTGACGTCTTCAGGTAAAGGATGACATGGAGGTAAGCTGGAGGCTTACGTGCGCATCCAAGGGACCATGGATAGCGGAGATGATGAGCCGAGGGACGCGGACTTCAAGGCATACGTGAAGGGTGGCATGGAGGCAAGCTGGAGGTTTGCGTGCGCATCCGAGGGACGAGGGCCAAAGATGAAGAGGGCGTGAAGGCAACAGTCAAGACTACTGGTGAAGAGTCAACTGGGTTGTAAGGGTCTGAGTATGGGTGTATATACTCAGGGGCTATGCCGGGAGGGGTTGAGTGCGAGAGAGACTTGTACTCGGGAATGAAACCCTAGGCTTAGGTGTGTCCCAGTCGACTGGCCCAAAGGCAGTCGACTGGTAGTGACTGGAATAGCTGGATTCGAACGTTGTACAACAACGGTCGAATCTGAGTGGAACCAGTCGACTGCCATTTGGGCAGTTGACTGGCAGCGGGTGTTCCAGACTCGAGCCCTATTTAAAAGAGGCTCGTTTCCTACTTTCTTCTTGACGAAACTTGCTTGGATAGGGCAAGTTAGTAGTCTTGTATACTCAGGAAGTGTCCTTAGTGTTGTAGTGAGGTTTCTCCACCCACAAGGAGCAACGAGTTCTAGCCGGAGGTTATCCGGGGTTTGATCCACCGACGGATTGTTGGATTAGTCACCCGACCTGGGTGGATACCAACTAAAATCTGGTATTGTTAGCATTGTTATTTCTTATTTACTTTGCATATTATTGTTTCTGCTGTGCTAACAATCCTGTAGAGATCTAAACGATCCGAAAAAGTGCTATTCACCCCCTCTAGCACACCATAAACGATCCATCAGTTGGTATCAGAGCAAGGACCGCTCTTGATCGGACTAACCGCCGAGGGAGCACTTGCTAGAGGAGAAGAGTCATGGAGGACAAGTTGGGTGACGATATCAACTCACCACCATCATACGAGCATGAAAATTTTGACTATTGGAGAGATAGAATGAAGATGTGGCTCGGGATGGATTGGGAGTGTCGAATGACCATTGAAGACCCATTCGAGATCCCCAAGGACAAGCATGGCAAAAGGCTTCGCCCTAGATATTGGACTAGTGAACAACAAGAACAAGCTAGGGCCAATGAGAAGGTAATAAATATTTTGATTAATATGCTGCCTAACCATGTCTTGAGTGATATAGGGAAATATTCGAATGCATGCGAATTATGAAATAAATTGGATGAAGCTCATAAGAACCCCACATTAACTCAAAGAGTGGAAGAGGTTGAGGAAATCAACTCAAGTATCCAAGAAAATGAAAAAGAAAGTGAACTGTCAAGTATTGTGGAAAAACTGAATGGAGAAGCATTCATTTCATCCGAAGAAGAAAAAGGAATGATCGACTCAAATGATGAGGGGGAGGAGAGACCCTTAGTCATCCAAGAGCAAGAAAAGACCACCACCGTTGCCAAAGCAAAATCAAAAGAACACATCACCTGCTTTGGTTGCAACAAAAAGGGGCACTACAAGGATAAGTACCCACTAGGTAAAAAGGAGTTAAAATCTAAACCTAATTTAAGTTCCTGTAAATCTAACAAGGATTATAGGAATGGAGGAGTCCAGGAAAGGAGGAAAAGAATTAGATGTTTCACATGCGGGGAGCTAGGACATTACCACACAAAATGCCCAAGGAACAGAGAACTTAACAAGATGGAGCATCTAAGAAGATGGGAAAAGGAAGAAAAGAAAAAGAGGAGCATGCATCAAGGGGGAGCTACAAAGGTAAGGGAGGTAATCCCTAACTTTACTTATGCTCAAAATGCATGTTGGTTTTCATATTGCATGGTTTATCGGAATCAAACTTCTCAATTTAAATTCAGCTCTGAGAAATTATTATTATTGTTGGTTTTCTATTTGCTATCTGTAATCTAAGAGATTGATAAAAGGGCCGCAAATACTTTTTTGGAACAAATCTTAAAGCTTACTGCATCAGCTATGGAAAAATCTGCTTTTGACATACAAACTTTGAGTGCCAAGGTTCCGGCAAATTGGCAAGGTTTTAATTTTCTTTTGACGTGAATATATCAGCATATTGGCTTTAACTTTGCTCTTTTGACGTGAAGTTATATCAGTATATTGGCTTTAACTTTGCTCTTGGAATCTGAAGACTGTAAGAGAACTACGTGATGGTAAGCTAAGTAGGGCTACATATGCCGAATCTCTTGTCCTACCAACCCTTTCAAGAACTTGGAAGACGTTAACTTGGAACTGATGAAAAGAATGTAGCTGGATTTGACTGATCTATAATGCAAGTGTATTAAATGTAGAAAGTCAGTTGAGGAATTTCCTTTGAATTTGTAAATCACTTTGAGCCTGTATTTCTATATTAGAAGAAACATTTGTTTTTACAGGGTTATCTATAGAGATTATAGTTGGCTGAAGGATGTCACTCTAAAAGATTTATTAATTTCTTTCAGCGTATCATTTTGTTTGGTTGGATTTATCTCAGTGTATCAGTTTGCTTGGCTGATTATGGTTCTGAAGATAATGCTAAATCAGAAATTGTTTCTGAAATAGGCATTGAATTTTTTAGCCCCATAGAATGCATCGGTTTTATGCCTGGCTCAAGGTTATACATGGCTAATTTAAATGGGCTTGCAAAAGGATANCAAGATTTCAGAATTTTTGGGAATTTGTGGAATTAGTTAGGCATTTCTGAAATTCGGACTAAAATCTGAAATTCAGAACATCAGACACCAGTCGACTGACCCAGAGGCAGTCGACTGGCAAAGCCCACAGAATGTATTTACACTCTGGCCCAGTCGATTGGCCCAGGGGCAGTCGACTGGTTCGCGGGTTTTATATAAGCGAAGGGCGCACCGGGAAAGCAAAACTTAGGGTTTTGGCTGCTCATTCCCGGCAATTTTCACCTCCTTTCAACTCCTCCTGCATCCTAAGCTCCCCTTAAGCCCTAAACTTCCTCCCTAAGGCCTCCTCTAACTCTGATCTACCTCTAGGGTTAGTAGAAAACCCCTCTTCAAGTCAAATTACGAGATTTCCAAATCTCACAATGCAAAGGCCAAAGAGGTATGATATTTAAGGTTCATTTCTCCATTTAGGCTTTACATTAATACTAATATGATGTCTTTTGTATGTTTCCTTTGACATTTTTCTCTTTAGGGGGATCGCCTTGGTATGCATGCATGTGTTTGGTGTATTAGGGTTGTGTCTAAGCGATCTAGGGGTGAGAGTTCATCCCGACCAGGTCCCCAAGCTCCAGAGGAGTCATTATTTAGGAGCCGGGAGTGCAAAAAGAGGTTCGAAGAAAATGAGTTTGTTGTGTTGCCTTGTCGATATATTAACAAAGCCTATTTTGAGGAAAAAGCACCACAAATTACTGAGATGGTGACTCACTTCGGTATAGAGCAATTGGTCTATTGCTAACATGACGTCAACATTGATTTGTGCAAGGAATTCTATGCAAATTTAACTTGTATTGATTCAGATAATAGTATTTATGAGTCAAGAGTAGCCGGGGTAACCATTCCTTTCACACCCATGAGCTTAGCCAGTTTCTTAGAATGCCGGGCATCTGACAATGTCAACACATATTTTGCTAATGTCATTGAGCCACTTGAGTTTGAAAACATTACCATTGATCAGATTCATCTACACTACTTTAGACGACATAGGCATGAATCTGAGCGTACCTTTGATGCTAAGCCCATGCGTCCATTTAGCTATGTCCTGTATAAGATTGTAGTAGAGTGCATCCTACCCATCGTTACTAAGGGGAGGGCAAGGATTAGACTGCCTCACTTAGTGATGATGTATGCACTTGAGAGGCAATTGGACATAGATGTGTCATTGCATGTGTTTACCTCCATTTGTCATTTTTCCCAGAGCGTCAGTGGGAAAATTTATATGCCTTTTTGCCACATGTTAACTGAGTTCTTCCAACTACGTTTTGGCATTCGTGTCACCGGTGGTCAAGTCAAACACCTGTCCAAGGAATATGATCAAATTGGCACCCGCCAATTATCCTTGGCAGGGATTGAGTTTAGACAGGGGCATTTGCTTGGAGGGAGCGCCTAGAGGCCGCTGGTGCAGATGAGGAGCCCGCAGAGCTGGTCACCCGCGCAGAGTTTACTCAGTACCGTGAGGATGTTCATGGGCTCCGTGCGGATGTCCACACCATCCAGGGGGATATTCAGAGCCTCAAGCAGGGTCAGGCGGCGACTCAGAGGGAGGTATAGGGCCTCACAGACTTCTGCCAGGGCTTTATGACCAGGCAGGAGGACATGTATGCAATGATGCAGCGATGGGATTTAGCATATCAGGGGCCTCCTGCTCCTCCTCCTCCTCCTCCAGATGGTGATGACCACATGTATTTCTGATCAGATGGTGTAGTTGATGGATTTTAGTGTTGAGAGTGTTTTTCTTGATGTTTCATTATACCTCTCAAACACTTCATATTCTGATGATTGTATTTATATGGATGATTTCAGGGGCCTTGGCCCTAGGTACTACGTTAGGTTCGTTGTATTACTCCATTGTGTTGCTTTTATGACATATTATTTGTCTTGCTATGTTTCTATGGAAGTATGGAAGTGTTACCATGACTAGATGCCATTTTAAATAATGCTTGGATATGTTGAAATATTTATGAATGTTGGTTTTCCAATCATTATATGATATGAAATTTGCATAGTAGTCTGTTATCAAACATGGTCTGATTGAGGATTCATAAGGGTGATATGTGTAAAAGGGATGGTTATCTAGACGTTAACGGAAAAGAAAAGGGTTTTTGTCGATATAAAAAGGGGGAGTTTGGAACCATTCTAAATGTCAATGGGAGTTGACAAAGAGTGCAAAGTATAGGACACCATGCGTAGAGGTCACCCTTGATACAAAGTTTACATAATTTCAGAATTTTTGAGTTTGTACCAAAAGTCAAGCACGGTTGATATTTTTCATGAACAAGATTTTCTAGGGTAAGGAATACCTTAACAATCGTACTTGCAAAGTTTCACATTTTTCCAGATTTTCTGGAATTTTTTATTGGTTTCTGAATTTCGGCTGAAATTCTGAAAATTGTCGTATCAGTCGACTGCCCTGGGGGCAGTCGACTGGTAGTATGGGCAGATTGGGTTTTGGTGATTTCTGAAGGATTTTTCAGAAAAATGGTTAAGTTCCATTTGACACCAAAGGTTGAGTTGCCTGGGGCAATTTTTTGATGGTGTCAAAGGGGGAGAACTTAAGTATTAAGTTAGGTTTGGAGTGAAACTTAACTTAGGATTGGATTGAGCTATGTAATTTTAAAGGTAAGGTTGGGAAAACTTAACTTGGGATTAGCAATAAGGATTGAAATTTGGGAGAAAACATGGGTTAAGGGGGAGGTAGCCTCTTGTGTGATATGTTTGAATTTCAATTGCTTTTGCTATTATTATTACTATATGTTTACCTAACTTAACATATTGTCACACATCAAAAAGGGGGAGATTGTTGGGGCAATCGACCATGAGATGATCTGGAGGATCATGATATTTTGATGTATGGGCAATATGGTTAAGTTAGGATGTGCGTTGTTCTCATATGTGTACATGAGTGTGCAGGTGTACAGGTACACATGGACTTAGTTGACGTCTGCAGGTGAAGGATGACATGGAGGTAAGCTGGAGGCTTATGTGTGCATCCGAGGGACCATGGATAGCGGAGATGATGAGCCGAGGGACGCGGACTTCGAGGCGTATGTGAAGGATGGCATGGAGGCAAGATGGAGGCATGCGTGCGCATCCGAGGGACGAGGGCCAAAGATGAAGAAGGCGTGAAGGCAACAGTCAAGACTGCTGGTGAAGAGTCAACTGGGTTGTAAGGGTCTGAGTATGAGTGTATATACTCAGGGGCTATGCCGAGAGGGGTTGAGTGCGAGAGAGACTTGTACTCGGGAATGAAATCCTATGCTTAGGTGTGTCCCAGTCGACTGGCCCAAAGGCAGTCGACTGGTAGTGACTGGAACAGCTGGATTCGAACGTTGTACTGCAACGGTCGAATCTGAGTGGAACCAGTCGACTGCCATTTGGGCAGTCGACTGGCAGCGGGTGTTCCAGACTCGAGCCTTATTTAAAAGTGGCTCGTTTCCTACTTTCTCTTTGACGAAACTTTCTTGGATAGGGCAAGTTAGTAGTCTTGTATACTCAGGAAGTGTCCTTGGTGTTGTGGTGAGGTTTCTCCACCCACAAGGAGCAACAATTTCTAGCCGGAGGTTATCCGGGGTTTGATCCACCGATGGATTGTTGGATTAGTCACCCGACCGGGGTGGATACCAACTAAAATCTGGTATTGTTAGCATTGTTATTTATTATTTACTTTGCATATTATTGTTTCCGCTGTGCTAACAATTTTGTAGAGATCCATCGACGAAAATGTGCATTCACCCCCCCCCCCCTCTGCATGCTCAGAAACGATCCTTCAGGGGCTGGGCTGTTTGTTTAACATCTCTCTCCACTATTTAAGTGGGAGCTTGAGACATGGAGAAGGTTAGCTCTTCATTGTAAGATCTTCTCCTAAGTGCTCAAGCTCCAAATTCTCAATCTTCCTCCCAAACCCTAGCTCCATCTTGTAAGGAGGAAGAAGGATTGTGGTTGGTTGTTCTCCACCGAGAAGGAGAAAGATTTAGCCGGAGATTGTCGGGGCGTGATTCACCGAAGGATCAAGGGTTCGTCCACCTCAAGGACACGTCGTAGAGTAGGAGCAAGCAATCTCCGAACCACGTAACCGGTAATGTATTAGCATTGATTCAATTATTAGTTTAAGCTTCCGTGTGTGCTAACATTGTAGGGAGAGAAATCGACTTGGGGTGATCGAGCTATTCACCCCCCCTCTAATCGTGTCATCGACCCAACAAGTGGTATCAGAGTGTAAGGACGCTTTCAACGGACTAACCGTCGAGAAGAGCAAAATCATCGAAAATGGTCGGCTCGCACATCCAACCGCCAAAGTTTGAGGGAGAATTTTCATGGTGGAAGAAAAGGATAGAGGTATTTTTCATTACCGATTTTGATATAATTCTAATCATGGAAAATGGGTTTGAAGTGCCTAGGGATTAAGACAACAAATTGCTTGAGAAAATAAGATGGAGCAGGAAGCAAAGGGATGACTACTTGGTAAATTCTAAGGCCTTGCACCATCTACTAAGCGTGCTCCCCCAACAAGAAGTCACAAGAATTGGGAGCTACTCAAGTGCCAAAGACTTGTGGGATAAGCTAATAGAGCTTCATGAGGGCACTTCGGAGGCAAAAATGGCAAAGAGAGATCTTCTCCGATCTCAACTTAATAACATCAAGCTTGATAAAGGGGAGAAGGTATCGAATTTGCATGCTAGATTTAAGGAAATACTTAATGGACTAACAAGTGTAGGGGAACAATTATCCAACCGAGACATTTTGATGAAAGCCATCAATGCATTCCCAAGAACATCAAATTGGAGCTCAATGGTGGGCTTGTACTACATTTCCAAGGATTTAGAGAAAACTTCTCTAGAGGAATTCTTCTCAACAATGGAGCTTCATGAAACTCGAGTTGGAGGAGTAATTGAAGAAGTATACAAGCCAAAGAGTATCGCCCTTATGGCAAACAAGGGAAAAAGTAAAAAGAAGAAGACTTCCTCATCTGATTCGGAGGAATCAAGTGCATCAATGGATAGTGATGTGGAAGCCTACATGGTAACGAAAATGAGAAAAACATTTAAACATTTTTCTACTAACAAATCTCATGATAGGAAAGGGTCAAGAAATAAAACTAGAACAAGGAAGATTATTTGCTACAATTGCTAAGGAGAAGGACACATAAGAGATGAGTGCCCCCTCTTGAAGAAGAAGGAAGGATAGAAGAAAAAAAGAGAAGAAGAAATCAAAGGAAAATGGGAAGAAGGTGCAAAATTTGAAGGTCATATGGGATGATTCATCCTCATCGGAGGAGGAGGAACATCATGTCTCCCATTTTGCACTAATGGGAATTGAAGACATTGCCTCAACGTCATTCGAATTTGAAGAAAAGAATAGCTCAAGTGAATATGAAGGGAGCTCAAGTGAAGGGGGAGGCTCAACTTTAGAATCGGACGTCTCGGTAAGTGAGGTATACAATTTACCCACTTCTACTCTTGTAAAAATAATTTCTAGCACTAATGATGATTTGTTTAAATCTAGAATGAAGATTAAGAATTTGAAAAATGAAATTTGTATGCTAAATGAAAAATTAGAATCCATGAAACTTAAGGATGATGTGCATGCTTCTTCTTCTAGTTCAAGTGATTCATCTTTAGAAGAAAAAAATAAGGAATTAAGAGAAAAGGTAGATAGTCTTACCAAAACCCTTAGAAAATTTGAAATTGGCTCAAACCCCCTAGATATGATCATTGAGAGCCAAAAGACAAGTTTTAAGAAAGAGAGATTAGGTTTTGGAAAGTTTAGCAATGAAAAAACCTATCATTATTTACTTGCTAGAGGACAAGCAAAGACCAAGACCCTAAGTAAGAAATGGATCCCTAAGGAGTACTTGGTCAACCCAATTAGAAAATATTTCTATTGGGTACCAAAGTTAATCCTCAAGGATTAGAGGATTTAGGTTAAGTCAACCATGTTGATTAAAGTTTCAAATATTTAAAATTTGGTTGACTTGAGACATTAAGGGGGAGTATTTTAGCCAAGTAAATTTTTTTGATAAAATGGGCTAAATAGAATGTACCTTTAATACATCTCATATTGTTTTTATTTATGATTGCACTTATGCATATAAGATGTTAGGATGATACAAATAACTCACTTATGCTTGTGGCATTTTGATGAGTTATTGGATGTATCATATTAGTGATAATAGACCAACTATGGGGAAAGTAAATGTTTAATTAATGGACATCTTGCCTATAGATCATAGTTGGACATTTCAAATGATTTGAAAATATTTCTGTGTTTTAGTTGCTATAACATAGGTTTTCAAAACACGTGGTTTCAAAACTAGAACTTAGTTTTGATACAAAGTTGGTTGTTTTCAAAGATTTGAGCTTTGGTCAAAAAGTCAAACATATTTAGACTTTTCATGAAAATATATTTTTCTCTATTAGAAAACATCATAAGAAATATGTTTGCAAAATTTCATAATTTTTCTAATTTTGTGGAATTTTTTATGCATTTTTGAATTTCGGCTCAAAGGCTGAAATCTTTTAGACTGATATATATCAGTTGACTGGCCTAGGGGGCAATCGACTGAGCTTTCTATGGATTGGCAATTCTAAGCCACCAGTCGACTGGTAACTGACTCAGTCGACTGACACTTGTAGTTTCTGATTTCTGGGTATTTTCAGATTGTGAAACTTGTCCCAATTGATACCAATGGGTAATATTGGTTGGAGCAATCTTTTTGATGGTGTCAAAGGGGGAGAATTGAAAGGTTTAAGTTAGGTTTTAACTTAATGTGGGATTGGATAGAATCGATAGAGGGGGTGAATATCGATCGAATAATTTTTTGGAAAAACAAGAGCAATTGCACAGCGAAAAAGTTCAATGCTAACACTTGTATTTTTTTACTTGGTTCGGAGTCGCGGTCAGCTCCTACTCCAAGGCTCACGGTCCTTGACCGTTTACGTTGGGCAATTCTATATTCCGAGAAAATATTACAACTTTAAATTCGAATACAGAATTTTAAACAAAATACAACAATTAGAAAATTCTATACCGACGACCGGAGAAGATTGAAAATTAGAGCCGCAGGTCATCGTTGGCGCTTGAGACTTGAGCATGGAGCGTTTGGAGCAGAGCGCTTGAAAGAATTCGTAGAAAGTAGTTCTGTGCTGAAGCAAGGGGCGAACCCCCTTTATATACTAGTCGCTGGGGCGCCTGTGTGGAAGGGGGCGCCTAACACGTGGCCCATTCTGCGTGAACCTCAATCCGTAGACTTAGCTAGCGCTTATCCCTTCAACTGGGGTGCCTGAGCTGACTGGGGCGCCTGTATGAACACAGGCGCCTCATATGCTGACGTGGAGGTTTGCTTCGAGTGTCTTTGGAAAGACCCTTGTCTGGGGTGCCTGTATCAACACAGGCGCCTGTTCAAACAGGTGCCTGACTCCATTCAGGTGCCTGGGAGCAGAAACGTCCATCCCTTTGTTCCTGCAACCAGGGTTAGTTCCAAATCATAAATAACATATAAATGATATAAGTTTAAGCATGATTAACAGCCTGAGTTGTCTTGGTTCTGACTTTGGGCTTCCAAAATGGAACCCAAGGTCGAACCGACGCCTAATGTTCCCTCTACGGGGAGCGCGTCCTCACCTACTCCTCTCAAGAGAGTTTACCTGTTTGCCAACCGGCTCCTCTGGTTGGACTTTTACCCAATCCCCCGGATCAAGTCTTCGTGCCCAGTCCGCGACCATGACTTATTGCCCAGCTTCACTCACCAGGTCTTCGGTGCCCAGTCCATGACCAAGACTTATTGCCCAGCTTCACTCACCAGATCTTCGGTGCCCAGTCCACGACCAGGACTTATTGCCCAACCTTATGTCAGGACTTCGTGCCTAGTTGACCTAGGACTTTTCTACACACTTGAGTAACGTCGTTAGATCACAACAAACCCTTAACTTATGAACCCTTTGTCATTATCAAAATACGAGTTCGATCTTGGTGCTTCCGGCACCAACACTTAATTCGTTATGATTATGTTAAAATTGAAAATTATGTGTTAAGACATAGGTTAAGGGGGAGGATGCATGTTTATGCTTCTTAATTTGTTATGCTTTTAATTTTCAATTGTTATCTTTGTAACTAACTTAAATATATTGTCACATATCAAAATGAGGGTGATTGTTGGTGCAATCGACCCAAGGTTGATCGGGTAGATCATGAGTTTTGATGTGTGTGCCAATATGATTAAGTTAGGTTTTTATGTTGATTTGATATGTGTGTTTGAGTCGCGCAGGACTTTGTGAATCACATATAGAGTAACGGAGTGAAATATCCGAGGGATGAGAGCCAAGGAAGAGGACTTCAAGGGTAAGCCGAGGAAGTAGACTTCAAAGGCATATGCGAAGGATGGTATGGAGGCAAGCCGTGGGCTTGTGTGCGCATCCGAGGGATGAGAGCCGAACGAAGAGAACTTCAAGGGGCAAGCCAAGGAAGTGGACCTCAAGGCATACGCGAAGGATGAACTTTGGAGTGAGGTTGAGTGAGTTTGTAAGCTAGTTAGTCGACTGCCAAAGGAAGCTGTCGACTGCTAGCGCAGAATGGAAACTCGCAGAAAGATCAGTCGACTGGTCCAGGCACCAGTCGACTAGTCTGCTCTAAAATAGAGGCGTTGGCTAGCAGTTGACTGATGTCGGGGCTGGGTTGTTTGTTTAACATCTCTCTCCACTATTTAAGTGGGGGCTTGAGACTTAGAGAAAGTTAGCTTTTCATTGTAAGATCTTCTCCTAAGTGCTCAAGTGCTCAAGCTCCAAATTCTCAATCTTCCTCCCAAACCCTAGCTCCATCTTGTAAGGAGGAAGAAGGATTGTGAGAGGTTATTCTCCACCGAGAAGGAGAAAGATTTAGCCGGAGATTGCCGGGGCGTGATCCACCGAAGGATCAAGGGTTCGTTCACCTCAAGGACACGCCATGGAGTAGGAGCAAGCAATCTCCGAACCACGTAACCGGTAATGTGTTATCATTGATTCAATTATTAGTTTAAGCTTCCGTGTGTGCTAACATTGTAGGGAGAAAAATTGACTTGGGGTGATCGAGCTATTCACCCCCCTCTAGCCGTGCCATCGATCTCAACATACCCGTGTGTCAACTTGATATCACATATCCATGACTTGTTAGCTCAAGTCATCAATTGACCTACATGCTAGTCTCCATGCATTAATATTGTCTTTGAATATTAATGCTTGACTAGGAATGATTTAGTATAATATTCTTTACATCATTTCACTATCGATTCAACCAATCGATATGATGTAGATAAGAACCTACTACCCAATGACATTATTATACTTAGTTATTTGACACAAATATAAAGTAAGTATAATAACCAAACATGTCTTTATTAATGATAGAATATGATACAAAAAGTCCGTAGTCAATCATCACATAATTGACTCTAGGGCTTCTACTAACAAGAGTGACATCTGGCTTCAGGAACCCAGCTCGCTCGATCTGCTTGACAGCTCCGTTGAAGCCCTGCTTGAGCTGTTTCAGTACTTGGCCAGCCAAAACGTCACCGAACTCCTCAGACTAGAGAAACTTGGCCTTAGTCGTAGTCTCTTCTTTAGCCCGATGGGATTCTTCGCTTGCCTTATAATACTCTAATTCTTGTAGAGCCCGATCCCGATCAGATTTTATCTCTTGAATCTGGGCCATCATCCTATCTTGGGCAGTGAGTGATTCTTGTAGTTGCTCCCGGACCGTTGCCTTACAAGATTCAGCTTAGGAGAGACTTTCTTGTTGATCAGATATGTAACCGGTAGCAGCTTTCAGTTCCGTGTTGTTTTTGGTTAGTTGGGTTGCCTGCTCTTTAATCTGACCATGGAGCTTCTCCTTGGACGACTCGAGAAGACGAATGTCCTCCTTCAGTTTAGCCTCCTGAGCTTGGAGTTGCTCCCTCTCTTGCTCCAATTGAGTCATGTCCGCCGAGAGAGATGTAGTTCTCTCTGACAAAAGATGTTCTTGATGGTGGGCGATGTGTAAGTTTGACTCCAAAGCTAGGAGGTTGTCTGCCGAATGCTCCAGCTTGGCCCGGAGGTCTCGAGAAACCTCAGCCTACACCTAGCCTTCCCTCTGAACTCGGTGCACCTCCGCCTCTAATCCGACTACTTACTGCTGTGATGCCTCGATCACTTGCTCGGGAAGCATTCGGCGGCCCAGGAGCAGGCATTCAGATGTGGCCTAATACAAGAAGCCACATAAGTTAAAAAGCGAAGATAATAAGAAAAGACAGATGGAATTATACCTGTATAAGGGATTCGTACAACCTAGCAACTACCCCGGCTGAGGTTGTACCCCTGTGGGAAGTGATGTGCTCCTTGGCTCGCTGCCTCATTGCCTCTCGGCTCCTCGGAGAGGGTATGGCGGAGGTAGCGTCGGAGCGGTGGGTGGGGAGAATTACTAGGTGAATCTCCTCGAAGGATATGACAGAGGACCTGGAGCACCACCGTCTGTGCTCGAGGATACCTCCTCTGTTGGGTGACTCTCCCGCGGCATCTCCTTAAGCTCTATCAGTTGGGGCCCAAGTGTTGTCGCCTTCTCGGTGGCCTGTACCTTTCGGCGGTGACGGACACTTGTAAGCTCTGGTTCTTCAAACCGAATTCTCTTGCCTTTGGGGTTGAGCGTCCCAAGCAAGGGATGAACGGAGTGGACTTCCCCAGAGGATAGCCTAATCTCCCCTTCGGACTCCGTGGTAGCTGATGTCATCCTCCTGTGGCGTTTGGAAAGAGGAAGGGTATCCTCTTCGTCCACGGAGACATGGAGAGGAGCTCGAGTTGATTGAGTCTTCCTCTTTTGAGCTACGGGAGGAGCTGGGGGCTTCTGATGGAATGCAGGGAGCTCGTTCTCTTCCTCCTCCTCGACAGGAACGATAAGTCATCTTCGCATAGCATGCGAAGGGCTCCCTAATTGAGTTGGCTCTGCTGCTGACGCAAGGACCAGAGTCAGTGATTCATTGCCCCCTTGTGCCCCAGCAAGGGAGTAGGGAGGTTCAACCTCTTGGGCAATAGACGTAGAGTCTTCCGTAGGATCAGCCGGGGGGGGGGGGGGGGGGGAGGTGGTCCGTAGGAGCTGGGGAAGGAGTAAGCACCTTCTCATCTGTAAGCTCCCACTTGAAAAGCTTGCTCATGGAGGGGGTGAGCATAATGGCTTCTGCAAAACAAAAATAAAAGAACATCAGTTAGTATAAACAAATATTTAATAAAATAATACACTTACTGAGGTTGCGACCAAGGCTGGTGGCCATGGGGCTAATCCCAGGCCAATACAGAAGTCCTTCGAATTGAACCATATTTGGGTTGTGAAACTCTATTCTAGTCAAAATGGTCCTGGCCCGCTGGTACCCCTGATCTTGCTGGAAGTCGTCCAGTTCTCGGAGGAGGAGGCAAGTCTTCCTGCTAGCAAGTTGGGCAAAAGGGTCGCTCGGAAAGCTTGATAAAGAAGAAACGCTCCTTCCACCCTTTATGGGAAGAAGGGAGGCCACCTAGGAATATATGGCTGGAGCGAGCGGTAAAACTAAAAGCCCCTCTGGATGCAAGGCTTAGAAAGAAAAATTAATGGAAAAAATGGGGGGTTAAGGGTATCTCGAACAATTTGAACAGAATGAATGCCCCGCCCATTTGAGCAAAGGCGTTCGAAGCCATTTAGTGAAGAGGAATGTCAAAATATTAGGAGATGGCTATAAAGAAAGGAAGGATTAGGAAACGAAGACCAAACTCTACTTGACCTAGAAAAAATATGTAAACCCCTAAGAGAGGTTCCACAGGAGATTGGTTGAGCATAAGAGCCCTAACTTCAAGGTCCGTCGAGATGTCATAGGTTTCATAGGAGACTCTCAGGGCACTGAGTTTCCTTGAGGATGTGGTTTCATACGACTCCGGTTGATAAGTCTGCTCCCCCGCGGGTTCTTCCTTATTGCTCTTCCCATTCTTTCCCTCTCCACTCTTGCCCATGGTCCTAAGGAAGAGAATTAGGTGATGGAGGAAGGAGAGGAGGACTGGTGAGACCTACGCAAAAAGAAGGGACTTTGGCAAGAGGAGGTAGAAGTCATGAGCTCTGTGTTGATGCAGTCTGACTCTGATTATTGTTTTGGTGTTGATACCGATTTTAGTTTAGGTTAATAAGATGAGTCTAGTTTAAAGTCCTGGTCGGGGACTGGGCACGACACTCGGTGAGTGAAGCCGGGTCTCGATGAGTGAAGTCGGGTGATCGAAACCCTGGTGAGTGAAGCCAGGTCCTAGCGAGTGAAGCTAGGTTGAATGAAATCCCTGTGAGTGAAGCCGGGTCCCGGTGAGTGAAGCCGGGTGACTGAAACCCTAGTGAGTGAAGCCAGATCCTAGCGAGTGAAGCTAGGTTGAACGAAACCCCGGTGAGTGAAGCCGGGTCCTAGCGAGTGAAGCTAGGTGACTGAAACCCCGGTGAGTGAAGCCGGGTCCTAGCAAGTGGAGCTAGATGACCGAATCCCTGGTGAGTGAAGCCAGGTCCTAGCGAGTAAAGCTAGGTTGAATGAAGTCCCGGTGAGTGAAGCTGGGCACGGAGGCTTGGTCCGGGGGACCAGAATGAGTCAGAGAAGGCTAAGGAGCTCGTTCTCTTGACTTAGGATTGAATTGATCGAAGCTAGATCGGTCTGGAGACCCATTAGGGAGTTGGCACAAACTCCCTATTGTGGATCGGTCAGGTGACCGATCCAGGAAAGTCTGATCGTTCTGGTGAACGATCAGAGTGAAAGCAAATACTTCTGTGCGGTTCCTGATCGTTCTGGTGAACGATCAGGGAGAGAACAGAAGGTTTCGAGTTGGTCTCTGATCGTTCGGGTGATCGATCAGGGAAGAAGCAGTGGGTTTAGGGAGAAACCATTGATCGGTCTTCGTGATCGATCAAATGCCTCCCGGACCGATCAGGCTGGGTCCTGATCGGTCCAAGAGTGACCTGATCGGTCACCAAGACCGATCAGGGCACAACCTGATCGGTTTGGTGACCGATCAGGGCTTCGTTGCTGGTGAAAGCAGGAGATAGCTCCTGCAAGGTGAGGATCGGTTCGGTAACCGATCCCTGAGCTGTGATCGGTCAGTGTGACCGATCACAAGAAGCTGCGATTCCTGGTTTCTCATTGTGGATCGATCAGGTTGGGGCCTGATAGATTCTATTTTATTGATCATTTGAGTGGTTTAAATCCCTGTTTGATCTATGTTTTTATTGCTAAAAGTGTGAAATTGCCCTAGGTTTTAGAACTTATTCATATTTTGGACTTAATTGCAAAATTACATATATTTGAGTTAATTGGCCACTAAATTCTTAATCTATTTTTTGTAGGCATCAAGGTTCAAGGATCCAGGGCATATTGGGTCAAACTCGAGTCGGAATTGACCCGGATCAGATTATCAAGATCACGATTAAATCCGAGCCGTTCGATTCGAAAGCGGCTAGATCTGAGTCATCCGGGATGATCTGAAGCTATCCGAGCTAGAGCTAGGGTTGATCAAGCACCCTGATCAAGATCTGAAGGTTTCATCACAATCAGAGCTAAATCAACCGTTGGATCAAGCTTGGAGGGCTCTAGAGCGTCCATTCACAGATAGAGTTGATCTGGACCATCCGTTGCACATCTGGAGGATCCGAGCTACCACAAGGCAGATCCTGACCTCAGATCAACATCCTCAAAGTTTGGCTCAAATCAGACCAAGATCAGCCGTTGGATTGAAGCAAATCGATCTGAGCCGTCCATTGATTAATACTTAAGGAAAAATTCCACAGAGCTTACCCTTGTCGCGCTTTCAGCTTAGCTCTACTGTTCTTCGCCGTTCTTCCTCATTTCTTCATCGTTCTTCGAAATTTTTGTTTCCATGAAGGCGTGACCACCTCATCTACCATCCCAGATCGAGTTCTGAGTCTCTGGAGATCAATTCCTTGAAGAATTCTGTCCATTTGCGCCGGAACAGGGAGTGCTTGAGGGTTTCGGCAGTTCCTCAGTCCGATCATTGGTTTCTCTTCCACAATCCATTTCCAAGTTTCAGAACCACTTGTAGGGGTTCTCAAGTGGCCTGGGAAGCTCCCCAAATCAACATCGCAGCTCATCCATCTGAGAAAGAGTGAATCGGATCAAAATTTCCAACAAGTGCAGATTTGTGGCAGAATCAACTTCAGAAATGGATTTCTACTGATTTGCCGAGCCTAGGGGTTCGAAGCCGGCTCTTGATTGACAACCAAGAAGTCCTTGAGCTGAGGAAGGAGTTGAGGATTAGTTTAGCTAGTTAATTTTAGTTCTTTAGCTGTAATTTTCGATTCTTGCACTGTTCTGTTCTGAATTCTTGTTCAGCTGCTGTGATTTTCGATTCTTGAGTTCTTAGCTGTAGTTTAGCTTCAATTCTGCAAGTAGAGTAATATAGGAGCTTGTTTAGTGATCAACTTAGTTAAATTTTAGTTTGTTTCAGCTTAAATTCTTGCGTGCCAACCCTACAGTTTGCGTGCCAATAGATTTCTGAAATTTTCATTCAGTTTTGAGTTTGTCTCAGATTCCTGATTTTCTGAGTTGTTTTCGAGCTCTTAGTTGTCAATCTTTGCTTTAGCATTAGGTAGATAGAGTGTTTAGTTTAAAAAGCACTTAATTTCAGTTTTTCATAACCCAAAGTTAGATTGCGTGCCACTCTCAAATTCGGAAATTTCTTCAGATTTCAGAATTTGCTAGGGTTGTTTGTTTGCCAAATTTTCTCCAGTTTTCATCATAAATTCCTGCCTTCGAGTCCACTATGTGTTTGCTTAGTTAACATATAACTTGGTTTTGATTTTCTGCAATTGAATCCAAGTTATTAGCTTAGCTAGCATCACATTTCCGAAAGTTTGATTTCATTACTGCATTTGCTTTGATTTCTGCATTCTTTTCCTTGTTTTTTTTTCTGTTTGTGTCTAAGTGAGCCGCTTCTTCATCATTTCCTGCTAAGTTCTTGAGTGATAGTTTGTTTTTTTTCCAATTTCATTCGGCCAGCTTGCCAAGCTTGTAATTGCTACTTGTGTAATGTCCAAATTTTGCATGTGTCTCCTTGTGTTAATCTAGTTTGTTTTCGAAAACTTCATAACTGCTTTTACCTCATTGCTTGGCATTTATTTTGTTTTGTAGCAATCAGAAGTTAGTTTCAAAGGAAGAAAATTTTGCAAATGCTTGAGTAGCTTCCATTAGGTCAAGTACTAAGTGTCATTTATTTGTCTAGTTTCTTTGTTCACTTTCCTTTATTTTCCTTTCATTTTCATTTTCAATTACAAACCAAAATTTCACTACTTATTTGAAACCCAAAAACGACACCTAAATATGAGCGCGAATCAAACAACGCCAACTAGCCCCGAGAAAAATACGACCTGTGGCCCCTATATTACATTTTCATATTTTTGATTGTAAAAAGGGTTTTCAACATTGAATTTATAAATTCTAAATTTGAGGCCTACTTTTGTGACACATAGTTTGGACCTGTCAGGGCCTGATCGTTCAGGGTTTACCCTGATCAGTCTGGTGACCGATCAGGGTCCTCTCTGATCAGTCCGGTGACTGATCAGGGTCCTCTCTGATCGGTCCGGTGATCGATCAGTAGCTGACAGCTTTAATTCAAATCCGCTATCAGACTTCTGATCTCGTTCTGATTTCCTTCTGAACACTACTGATATTTGCTCTGATCTTCTGATAATTGATTCTCTGTTGATTTGCTGTGCTAAACAACTGCTAAGTGTGCAGGTAACTCAGGATTACTCAAGGAGAGTCAACCGGAGGCTTTCGCTACGACAGTTTTGGTTGTTTTCCCTTCTCAGGTTACAACGGACGTCTGGCGCTACTGGCAACGGCTGGAAGCTGACTGGGACTCGGCTGAAGAGAGTTCAGGGAGTCCAGAAGAGGTCAGTGTAGCTGGGGATGTTGCAGTTGAGCAGCTGGGAGCTACAGAGGAGCGTCTGTGACCTGGCGTTGGGCAGCAGGGTTAAGAGTTGGGTGGCGAAGAAGAGAAGTGATCTTTTCTGCGACAACTCTTCATCCCTTCGGCAATCACTCTGAGTCTTGAAGCTCTTGCATACACTCTGATAATTTGAATCTTGAGAGCTTGGAGCCAGTGGAGATGTTTGCGATTAGCAGACAGTCACCGTGAGAAGGAAGAGCTGAGTGAAGGCTCTTGCCAGGATTTTGCTGTGTTGTGAGTTGTGCTTTGTAAACTGTCTCCTTCGTTCTCTGTAAGCTCCCCTTTGTCTTTGTGCTGTATTTTCATCTTTCTGTTGAGACATTGTGTGGAGAGGTTTCTCCACCGAGAAGGAGGATTCGATTATCTGGATTTCCGGGGCTTGATCTGCCGATGATCAAGGGATCTCCCACCTCACGGGCACGCCAAGGAGTAGGGGCAAGTTATCTCCGAACCTTGTACATCCGTGTGTTAGAATTTGTGACTTTCTATTTCTGTCTTTGTTCTTTCTGTTTGCTTTGCTTCCGCTGCTAACCATCAAAGTGCAGAAAGTTTTCAAAGAGTTCAAGTTGCTGTGTCTGGCTACATTCACCCCCCTCTCTAGCCATCCAAGTTCCAACAAGTGGTATCAGAGCTTGGGGCTCTGCTCAAATGGACTAACACCCGAGAGTCAACAAGAATGACAATGAGAGAAGGATTTAGCACTACCAGACCACCCTTCTTCGACGGATCAGATTTTCAGTATTGGAGATCTCGCATGGAGTACTACCTCAAGACCGATATTGGAATGTGGTTCTCCATGAAAGAAGGATTCACCCCTCCGAAAGATGTTGAAGGAAAGGAGCTTGACTCCTCAAGATGGTCGGCTGAGCAAACTCGGAAAGGAGAAGCCGACGCAAAGGCAGTGGTCACCTTTCAATGCGGGATGACCAAGGGCCAACTAATCAAGGTTGGTCCCTTCACAAGCGCTAAGGATCTATGGAACAAGCTCATCGAGCTTCATGAAGGCACCCGGGACTCAAGGATAGCCAAGAGGGACTTGTTGCTCAACCAACTACAAAACCTAATCATGAAGGAGTCCGAGACGGTAAGTGAACTTCATGGCCGGTTCGAAGAAATTCTCAACGGTCTCCACTACATTGATGAAAAGGTCGAGAACCGCGACCTTGTGAGGTACGTTCTAAAAGCCTTCCCAAGGAATGCCTTGTGGTCATCCATGGTGAATGCCTACAAGGTATCCAAGGATTTGTCAATTGTTAAATTGGATGATTTGTTTTGTGAAATAGAGCTAAATGAAATGGCTAACAAAGGCCCCAAGGAGAAGGGGATTGCACTTGTGGCAGGGGACAAGACCAAGAAGAAGAAGGAAAAGAAGAAGGAGAAGAAGAAGGAGAAGGAGATCTCTTCTTCTTCATCCGAGTCCGAGTCCGAGGAGGATGATAGTGAGTCATCTTCATCCGAGATGGCTAATTTCGTAAGGATGATGATGAGGAAGAGCCGACGATACAAAGGCAAAGGTAACCCTTGTTGGGACCGGGTGCATGTTGACATGTATGCGGGTTCGTAATTTTAAAATTAATTACGTGCAGCGGAAGGTTTAGCATAAATAATTTCTCTAAATCATTTAACCACACATCTAAGCATGCAATTTTATCTTGTGTAGACATGATCATATATTTGAAATTTTGCAGAAACATAAACTAATTTACGTATTACCTCGCGTAACTTGAAGGAAGGGACGAGATCCAACCGTAAGCGTCCCTTGGAAGCTCCGCCTCTATTCGCATCCACGTCGAGTATCTTCGGGATGACTTCGCAAAGCCATGAGTTTCGTGTTCTCGAGAACTACTAGATTCTCCGAGAACGCGACGAGAAAAACCAAGAGAGAAGTCAGAAGACTAACCACAAAAGGATGGTCGGTTGGTGCTCCTTCTTGGGGATGGTTGGCACACGGCAAGAAGGGGAGAAGAGAAGGAGAGAAAGAGAGGGAGAGAGCCTATGCCTTCATCTCTATGATTCACACACCCAAGCCTTGCCTTGGGTCCTTTATATAGTGGCTTCTCAACCATCAAGCCTCTCAAATATGGAATAACTTATTCCATCATGCCAAGTTTGATTTTATATCATGATTAAAATCATATTTTAATTCATAATAAAAATCTTCTCTCCTATGGAATAAAGTTCCTTATCATGGTAAATCAATCCATGATTGATTTTATAAAATAAACCAATCCATGGTTCATTTTAATTTCCATGAAAAATAAACCAAACCTTGGTTTATTATATAAAAATTTTTATCATCCATAATTTTATAAAACAAACCACAGTTGGTTTATTTTATAAATTGAACCAAAAACTTGGTTCTCTCCCTTTGTTGTGGCCGGCCAAGCAAAAAGGATGGAGGGCCTCTTTGGCCGGCCCATCCAAGCCAAGCCCCAATGAATTAAACTTATTTAATTCATCTATTAAGTCTTCAAAAGACTTAGCCATTTTACACTTCCGATGCGTCTCTGAAAATTCAGATTCGACTTATCGTTTGGCTCAACCAAACTTAATCTCTCTTGATTGGAAAATCCAATTTTCAACTTGTTTTAAATCCCTCAGATTACTCGTAGTGCGTGTGACTAAATAGGCTTTCGATTTATGTTGGCTGTCTATAATTAATCAATTAATTATAGAACGATCATGAGTGACAGCTAGTAGTACATCATGATCCCCAATTAATCGAAAGATCAACGGTTGACCTCAGAAACAATTCTGAAACCCTTCAGCAGCTATAATGAATCGTGCCCCATTCCCTTCACCATCTTATACCCACTTGGTTCAGGACATGGTCTATGTGTGTCAGTCCCCACTAGGCTGACTATGTCAAACCTAGCTCAAGTAACGTTTTCTCGTCCTACGGATTCTAATTACTCTCATGTATTTAAGAGGTTCATACTCTGAACATGTCATGCTCTGGCCAGAGGCTTCGAGTAACAATCCGACGATAGGCCTCGGGTATACATCTCCTCGCAAGGAGTGGTGAATCCTTTGTAGGATGTTCAAACATCATCGGGCACTTCGGCTTATACCCAATCATCCTGGGTCCACACCTCCTTGGAGATGCTTGCTTAAGATGTCAAAGTATAAGTCTCCATTATTGGATCGAGAGAAAACGATAGGGGGGTGAATATTGTAAATCGTTTCGGATTGACAAAAGAGCAAATACGCTGCGGAATAAACAAAACACAACACAAAGACTCAAGTGGTTTTACATGGTTCGGAGTCGTGGTCGGCTCCTACTCCAAGGCCCACTGTCGTTGACCATTTACTGCGGGCAATTCTATATGAGCGCAAAAGGTTTACAAGAATTGTATAAGTAAATTGCAGTAAATCTAACAATTTTACTCTTCGTGATCGACGCCCGGTATGAATCGTACTTTGGTGCGGAGGGTCGTCGTCGGCGCTTGGAATTTCGAAATGGGAGGTTTCTGGAGCAGCGCTTTTGAGTCGAAGAGCGTAGAAGCGTTGGAATCTTTGTTGTTTTGAAGCCTTGGAGTCGAGGGGCTATTTATAGCCTCCTGGGGTGCCCTGAACGTTGGGGGCGCCCCCCACGTGTCAGTCGATCCGGACAAGTCTCGGTCAGCCCTTATCCCACTTAAATAGGGCTGAGAGTTGACTGTGGGAGCGCCCGGGATGCTGGGGGTGCCCCGGTTGACTCGGTCAGCTGGCTTCTCGGTCGGATCACTTCGCTGGCTTGAACCCAGGGTGCCCTGGGCACTGGGGGCGCCCGGGATGCTGGGGGCGCCCGGGACCAGTAAGCCTTTGAGCCGCTTCTTCGTTTACTCTTTGCCTTGACCTTGGGGGCACCCGGGACCTCCGGGGCGCCCTACTCAGCTGCTGCCTCCCTCCCTTGAGGCGTTCTGAGCTACAGAGACTCGTTCCTTTGATCCTACATTCAGGGTTAGTTGCAGATGCAATAAAACAAGAATATATTATGTTTATACAGCCTCAGCTGTCTTGGTTCTGACTTTGGGTCTCCAAAATGGAACCCTAGGTCGAACCGACGCCTACTGTTCCCTCGACGGGGAACGCGTCCTCACCTACTCCTCTCAGGAGAATTTACCTGTTGCCAACCGGCTCCTCCGGTTGGACTTTTGCCCAGCAGTCCTTCGCCAGGTGCCTAGCTGTCCTTCGCCAGGTCTTTAGTACCACGCAGTCCTTCGCCTGGTGCCCAGCAGTCCTTCACCAGGTCTTCGGTTCCAAGCAGTTCTTCACCTGGTGCCTAGCAGTCCTTCGCTAGATCTTTCACTCCTCCTAGCAGCCCTTCGCTAGGTGGCCAGCGGCCCTTCGCTCGGTGCCTAGCAGTCCTTTGCTAGGACTTTGTTTCCTGGCAGTTCTTCACCAGGTGCCTAGCAGTCCTTCGCTAGGACTTTGTTTCCTAGCAGTCCTTCGCCAGGTGCCTAGCAGCCCTTCGCTAGGACTTTGTTTCCTGGCAGTCCTTCGCCAGGTGCCTAGCAGTCCTTCGCTAGGACTTTGTTTCCTAGCAGTCCTTTGCCAGGTGCCTAGCAGCCCTTCGCTAGGACTTTTCCTGCACACTTGAGTAACATTGTTAGATCACCAATAATACTTAACTTTGAACCCTTTGCCAATATCAAAACAAGGTTTGATATGGTGCTTCCTGCACCAACAATCTCCCCCTTTTTGATTTATGGCAACACAATTCAAAGATAAGTAAAAATTATAACAGTTTAAGCAAGAAGGTTAAGACCAATAAAACATAGCAATTCTGAATAGTATAAAGTCTAAAACCAATGTAATTTTGAAAAAAAATTTCTCATACTCCCCCTGAATAATTGTGTTATAAAACAATAATTAACTTAACTGAAAAAAATTTCTCATACTCCCCCTGAATAATTTGTGTTATAAAACAACAATTAACTTAACTGAAAAAAATTTCTCATACTCCCCCTGAATAATTTGTGTTATAAAACAACAATTAACTTAACTCTTAACTTTGACCTTTCCTCCCCCTTTGATATATATCAAAAAACATTTATGGGTGAACAACATATCTAACAAGGATTTTTGAGTTTTTCTAAGTGCTTCATGTTTTTGACAAAGTGTTTTTCAAAAATAGAGTAAAAGCATTTTCACTAAAAAACTTTTTACACTTAGACAATTATTCATTCTGAAAAGTTTTGCAAGCCTAAATTTTGTTCAACAAGTTTTACTTACAAGGCTTTGCAAAAAGAATTTTATTTAGGCAAAATTTTGAAGCCAAATTTTCCTAAAAAGAGTTTCAACTTTGGCAATTAGGACAAAATTTGCCAAAATTTTCAACAAGTTTTTGCTCAGACAAATTTTGTTTACCAAAAAAAATTTACTTAAAAAAATGCACTTAAAAATTTTGAAACAATTAGAAATTTTGAAGCACCTTTTGAAAAAGAGATAAAAATTAGACAAAATTTCCTTTTTCTCTTTCTTTCTCTCCCCCCTAATGTGAAACTCTTTTCCTTATGTTTTAGACTATTTCTAAGATAAACTTTCACTAAAAAAAAGGAAAAAGTTTAAGGAAGAATTTAATTTCACTTTTTCTACTCTCCCCCTTGGCCATATATCAATAAAGAACTTTTGAAAAATATATTTTGAAAGAAATTTTAAAATTTATATATCAGAGCTTATGAGTCTTGAAAACATAAATATTTGAGTGAGAGAATAATGTCAACAATGAAGAATTGATGCTAAAAAAATAGAATTGGAGTCAAGTATATATTTTCATTGAGTCCATGCATGACACGTAAAAAAAATATTTAATCAATAAGTTTACTTGTTTTGGCTATTTTGAAAAATGCAAGTACTTCAATAGATGTTAAGCTTTTTGAGAGATGCACGCACTCTGTATCTTCGAAAAATATAAGTCACTTTGAAAGATATTATGCATTGTTGAAAATAGAAGTATTATTTGAAAAATATGCATTTTTGAAAAATATGCAAGTACTTTTGAAAACAGATTGAGCCTTTTTTGGAAAGTCTAAGTACTGTTTTTGAAAGCTATTAGACTTTGAAAAATATAAGTAATTTTTGAAAAGTATTATGCATTTTGAAAATATAATATTTTACTTGACTAGGTTTCTTTTCCAGTCTGACACAATCATAGGAAACCTTGTTAACTACAAGGACATTTTCCTAAGTGTCCTGGAAATTTTTCAAACTTAAGTAAATATTATTGTTAAACAGAATTTTGATAATCCAAAATGATAGTACTTTGAAAATATATGCTAGTGCATTTTAAAAAAAATATGTGAACCTTTGAAGACATAATATTTTACTTGATTTGGTTTATCTTTCAGTCTGACACAATCACAGGAAACGTTGTTGACTACAAGGACATTTTCCTAAGTATCCTGGAAATTTCTCCAACCCAAGTAAATATTATAAAAGTAATTTCATAAGCCACAAGAAATTTGAGAAATAAAATTATAGTATTTTGAAAGAAGAATTATTTAAGTTTTCAAAAGGATGTTAAACGTACAGTGCATGAAAACATATAATTTTAAGAATGCTCAATAATTCTTTTAATTTGATCTCCCCCTAAACTTGACCCAGTCCTAGGAAGCTTGTTGACTACAAGCAATCTTCCTCTGAGTTTTAAGGTTTGATTTAAATTATAAGAATTATCTAATAACTTCAAAATAAATAATTACCAAAACATTTCAGAAATTCTTCTTTTGACTCAAACTCCCCCTAAATTTGACACATCCTAGGAGTCCTTGTAGATCATGAAGTGGACTTTCCTCTGTGTCTTTAGGGATTATTAAAATCAAAAGAATAATTTTGAATAACCTTCTGAGTATGATAACTTTTAAGGAGATAAATTTTTGAAAACACAACTTGGAATGATAGCACAATTTTTGAAAATCATTTTGAAATGATGATAATTTTTCAAAGAGATAGTAATATACGAGGATTTTTTAATCAATTTTTGAAAACTTTATTTTGAGATGATAATAAATTTTAGAGCATAAGGTTTTAGAAAAATATGAATTTTTCAAAAAAGATTAAGAAGAACTCCCTCTGTATCCGACACAGACTGACTTTTATCTAAGTTCCTTAAGGGATTTCAGTGTTGACCAGGTTTGACTATGTTGACTAGGGTTGACTAGGGTTGACCAAGTTTAACTCAGTTGACTATGATTGACCAATTAATAACTAAATTAAACAAGCCCTAGATTCTATTTAAAATGAGTCTATTGTGATATTTAACATGAAATTCAATGTTTTAAAAAAGTAGAGATGAAAAAAGTAGGGTACAGTAAACTGAATTAATTTGAAAAATAGAGATAATTTTGAATATCTTTTGAAAACATTTTTTTTATTTGAAAGGATAGTGATTTATGCTTTTAGGTCCTAGATGTCTCACCCAGTTCTACGTGGTCAAACATGTTAACCTTATGAGTTGTGTGAGACAAATATTTAATTTTAAAAAAATGGTTAATTTTGAAACATGTGTTAAATCTAAGATTTAATTAAACTTTGTGTTAGATTCAAATATGATAATAGTAAAGTGAATTTGATTTTCAGTAATTGGCTTCCAGGTCTTGGCGAGGCACTAGGCCTTCTTTGGCCGTAGCCTTATTGGATCATCAACCCTTTCCTTGACAAAGCCTTTTATAGAAAATTCATCTTCAAGTTACTTCTTGAAAGATTTTGGTCTAACTAGTTTGGGTTTTGGATCGGTAGCTTCGACAAGTTCCACCATAAAGGTTTCCCTAACGTACTATCATCTCACCTCCACCCAATACTATGTTGTTCAAATTTCAATTAAATCATTTTAGTCCTTAAACTAACCAATCCTAATTTTAAGCAAAAAAAAATAAAAAGAAATACACAATTAAAGCAAACAATTTTCTAAGGAAGGTCACAATTTGAGTAATACTCCGGATTTTCAAAATCAGCAAGATTATGAATTAAATTTTCTAACATATTGACCTTATGTTTTAGGGTTTCATTTTCTTGTTTCAATTTTATGAAATTTGCCTCAATTAATTTACATGAATCAATCACATTATTCAAGGTAAATACCGGATTTTCAAATATTGTAAATTTACCTTTGTCGATTGTTTGTCCGGCATTCTTGGTAGCTCTGTTATCTATGCATTTACCTTTGTAATGCCCAAACTCCTGGCACTTGAAGCATTGGATGTGACTTTTGTCCTTTTGTGCTTTTGGAACTGGTTCCTTTGTCGCCGTTGGTGGTATTGTTCGTATCTTACGAGTAGGACACCTACTTTTGTAGTGCCCTCTCTCCCTGCATGTGTAACAGATTACATGATTTTTCAAATTTGAATTTACAAATTTACCTTTTGATTCTTTATTTGGAATCTCCCCCTTGAATCTTGCCGCCTCGGATCTAGGCTCATCTTCTGATTCTGTGTCTGAGTCGGACTCGAGTACCGATTGAAGCTCCTTCTTTGGTGGTTCTTTAGGAGTTTTCCCTGCAATAGAACTTACACCTTCCTCGACCATTACAGTATCTGTTTGATTATTTAATTTTAATTTTGAAAAGAATTCGAAATCAGTTACCGTCTCAATCAATTCGTCGTTTGATTCTGGTTCGATTTCGACTTTGGATTCGGGTTCAGACTCTGACTCGGTTGTTTGTGCTTGGACCGAGAGTGCAAGGTATCTTAGGTGATCTCCTTCTTCTTTGTCTGATTCCTCTGACGATTCGGACAACACAACTTCTGAGTCCTCAATATCGGAGCACTCTTCGTGTAGGTTGATTAGCTTCTCCCACATCTCTTTAGCACAGTTGAAGGGTCAACCTGCTTGAATACTTCTTTTGTTAGGCCGCATTGTAGGATTGCAGTCGCCTTTGCATCTGTCTCGATCATGTTGAGTGTTGGTTCATCCAATTTGTCCCAGGCGATTGTTGTTCCATCTTCTGTGGGGAATGTGAACCCCGTTTGAATTATCAACCATAAATCCAAATTGGCCTTCAAGTGGGATTCCATTAGACTTCTCCAGGAATTGAAGTTC
This sequence comes from Boesenbergia rotunda, assembly GCA_024364735.1. NCBI lineage: Eukaryota > Viridiplantae > Streptophyta > Magnoliopsida > Zingiberales > Zingiberaceae > Boesenbergia > Boesenbergia rotunda. Next base: position 106,307 of record JAGFNQ010007187.1, on the reverse strand, counting down.
TCGCCGGAGAATAGCGGTGGACGGGCATTGTTTCACTCTTGGATGGCCATTTAGTTTAAACCTTGCACACAAGAGAAATAACAGAAATGTACCAAGACTTGGTCTTGGATTAGTAGTGCGGGAGAGGGAAAAATAGCCCAACAAAAAATATTCCACGAATTTCGAGACAAAATAATAATAAAATAATAAAAAAATTTATGACAAATTTTTGAAAGTGTTACTTTATCAATTAATGATGAAGGAGTAAGACTTCAATGTTTGGGAGAAAATTTGCTCGAATTAAGATAGCACGAATTTCGAAAAAAAATATTAAAATAATAGAAAAAAAATTATGACAAATTTTTAAAACTTGATTGTTTTATCAATTCTGACTTATGGTGAAAAAATAAGAATTCAAAATTGAAAAAGGCGAAACAGATATTATTTATTTGAAAATAAAAAGTGAAACAAATCGAGTGGTGTTGCACCAAACTCGATTAACGATAAAAATTCGATACAAAAAACAATTAAAAAATCCGAAAAGTTCTCAAATTGGTGGTTGCACCAAATTTGAGCTTCCCCGCTCTGATACCACTTGTTGGATCGAGAGAAAACGATAGATGGGGGTGAATATCGTAAATCGTTTCGGATTGATAAAAGAGCAAATACGCAGCGGAATAAAGAAAACACAACACAAAGACTCAAGTGATTTTACTTGGTTCGGAGTCGCGGTCGGCTCCTACTCCAAGGCCCACAGTCGTTAACCGTTTATTGGGGGCAATTCTATATGAGCGCAAAAGGTTTACAAGAATTGTATAAGTAAATTGCAGTAAATATAACAATTTTACTCTTCGTGATCGACGCCCGGTATGGATCGTACTTCGGTGCGGAGGGTCGTCGTTGGTGCTTGGAATTTCGAAATGGAAGGTTTCTGGAGCAGCGCGTTTGAGTCGAAGAGCGTAGAAGCGTTGGAATCTTTGTTGTTTTGAAGCCTTGGAGTTGAGGGGCTATTTATAGCCTCCTGGGGCGCCCTGAACGTTGGGGGCGCCCCCCCACGTATCAGTCGATCCGGACAAGTCTCGGTCAGCCCTTATCCCACTTGAATAGGGCTGAGAGTTGACTGTGGGGGCGCCCGGGACGATGGGGGCGCCCCGGTTGACTCGGTCAGCTGGCTTCTTGGCCAGATCACTTCGCTGGCTTGATCCCAGGGCGCCCTAGGCACTGGGGGGCGCCCAGGACGCTGGGGGCGCCCGGGACACAGGGGGCGCCCGGGACCAGTAAGCCTTTGAGCCGCTTCTTCTTTTACTGCTTTGCCTTGACCTTGGGGGCGCCCGGGACCTCCGGGGCGCCCTACTCAGCTGCTGCCACTCTCCCTTGAGGCATTCTGAGCTGCAGAGACTCGTTCCTTTGATCCTACATCTAGGGTTAGTTGCAAATGCAATAAAACAAGAATATGTTATGTTTATACAGCCTTAGCTGTTTTGGTTCTGACTTTGGGTCTCCAAAATGGAACCCTAGGTTGAACCGACGCCTACTGTTCCCTCGACGGGGAACGCGTCCTCACCTACTCCTCTCAGGAGAATTTACCTGTTGTCAACTGTCTCCTCCGGTTGGACTTTTGCCCAGCAGTCCTTCGCCAGGTGCCTAGCTGTCCTTCGCCAGGTCTTTAGTACCACGCAGTCCTTCGCCTGGTGCCCAGCAGTCCTTCACCAGGTCTTCGGTTCCAAGCAGTCCTTCGCCTGGTGCCTAGCAGTCCTTCGCTAGGTCTTTGACTCCTAGCAGTCCTTCGCTAGGTCTTTGACTCCTAGCAGCCCTTCGCTAGGTGGCCAGCGGCCCTTCGCTCGGTGCCTAGCAGTCCTTTGCTAGGACTTTGTTTCCTGGCAGTCCTTCGCCAGGTGCCTTCGCTAGGACTTTGTTTCCTGGTAGTCCTTCGCCAGGTGCCTAGCAGCCCTTCGCTAGGACTTTGTTTCCTGGCAGTCCTTCGCCAGGTACCTAGTAGCCCTTCGCTAGGACTTTTCCTGTACACTTGAGTAACATTGTTAGATCGCCAATAATACTTAACTTTGAACCCTTTGCCAATATCAAAACAAGGTTTGATATGGTGCTTCCTGCACCAACATCCATGACCAAGATGACTTGAACACCGCAAGTCAAAGGAACATCGCACATAAGCTGCAGTAAGAACTTCATTGACATATCTATATGTAGACTACCATATGAAGTTTCACAGCCAGTCACTCCAATGAACTAGTTCCCTTAACTAGCATTCATGTTTATCTCCGGACATCTCAATGCCACCAGCCAGTGAGAATCAGCTGATTAGAGAATAACCCATGCTAGTCTCAACAGAATTGATAGTGTTCGTATTTATCAATTCATCGACTAGGGACAATTTCAATACTTCACAATTACACATGTAGAGATAATCACTAGTTGTGAATTCATCACAAATTCTCTCATGCTGTGAATTGTATTGCGGACATTCAATAAATGAGTTTAAGATCTCAATCAAATACACAAACATGTATACTCAAATAGTGAATATTCATTTATTAAAATAAATGATTACAATTATAAGGCGATTGCCTTAGGACACTTCTCTCATATCACTAGCAAACTCCCACTTGGCCTAATGCCAATCGCTACGGTACCCAATACCACAGGCTCTAACATGACCCTCAAACTTGCTTTGAGGCAAGGCCTTAGTTAAAGGATCCGCTAAATTCCTTTCAGTGGGAATTTTCTCAATATGTATATCATTCCTACTTATAATCTCTCTGATCAGATGATAGCGGCGAAACACATGTTTGGATCACTGATGAGACCTTGGTTCCTTCGCTTGTGCAATAGCTCCATTGTTGTCGCGGTAAATCGGTATTGCTTCATCAATGGTTGGAACCACACCAAGTTCTGAGACAAACTTCTTGATCCAGACTGCTTCCTTTGCTGCTTCCGAAGCTGCAATATATTCCGCTTCCATGGTAGAATCCGCTACGGTGTCTTGCTTGGAACTCTTCCAACTTATTGCGCCTCCATTCAAAATAAATACGTATCCGGACTGAGATTTGGAGTCATCCTTATCTGTCTGGAAACTGGCATCTGTATACCCACGTATTATCATATCACCTTCTCCATATATTAGGAACACATCCTTAGTGTTTCTTAAGTACTTGAGGATTGTCTTGACAGCTACCCAATGATCCATTCCTGGATCAAACTGGTATCTGCTTGTGACGCTCAAAGCATACGATACATCGGGCCTAGTACATAACATAACATACATGATAGATCCTATCGCGGATGTATAAGGAATCTTACTCATGCAAATCCTCTCGTCTTCTGTGCGCGGACACATAGACTTCTAAAGGTTGATCCCATGCCTGATGGGAACGTAACCTTTCTTGGATTCCGACATGCTAAACCTTTCTAGCACTCGGTCTATATATGTAGACTGTGAAAGACCAAGCAACCGTTTTGATCTATCTCTATAGATTCTAATCCCAAGGATATAGGTTGCTTCTCCCAGGTCTTTCATGGAGAAAGTTTTGGACAACCAAATTTTAACTGACTGTAAGACTGATATATCGTTTCCTATAAGTAATATGTCATCGACATATAACACTAGGAATACGACTGCACTCCCACTAACCTTCTTGTACACACAAGGTTCGTCAGGATTTTGTGAGAAATCAAACTCTTTGATTGTCTCATCAAAACGGATGTTCCAGCTCCTGGATGCTTGCTTTAGTCCATATATGGATCGTTAAAGCTTGCATACTTTGATTTTATTAACCGATGTGAAACCTTCAGGTTGTATCATGTATACATCCTCAAGCAGGTTTTCATTAAGGAAAGCTGTTTTCACATCCATTTGCCATATCTCATAATCATAATGAGCTGCTATGGCCAGGAGCATCCGAATGGATTTAAGCATAGCTACTGGTGAATAGGTTTCGTCATAATCAATTCCTTGTTTCTGACGATATCCTTTTGCCACTAATCTAGCCTTAAAGGTAACAACATTACCTTCTATGTCGGTTTTCTTCTTGAAAACCCACTTGCACCCTATGGGCTTAATCCCTTCAGGTGGGTTAACCAAGTCCCATACTTGGTTTTCGTACATGGAATCCATTTCCGACTTCATGGCTTCAAGCCATTTGTCCCTTTCTGAACTTTTCATAACATCTTCATAACTGATAGGTTCGTCATCGTTAATGAGTAGCACGTCGTTCGATTCGCTTATGAGAAATCCGTATCTCTCTGGAATATTGCATGTCCTATCAGACCTACGAAGAGGTGGTGTTGTTTTAGGTTCAACTGATAGCTCATCATTATGAGTTATTGGTTGTGGGTCTAGACTAGGTGTCTCTGTAATGTCTATTGGAGTTTCTTGAACTTCTTCAAGTTCAATGCTACTCCCACTGTTTTCTTGTAAAAGAAATTCTTTTTCTAGAAATACAGCATGCCTTGAAACAAACACCTTTTGTTCCAAGGGATGATAGAATTGGTAACCTTTCGTTTCCTTAGGGTATTCAATAAATAGACATTTATCAGACTTAGCATCCAATTTGTCTGATACAGTCCATTTTACATAAGCAAGACAACCCCATATCTTTAGGTCAGATAAATGAGGTTTCTTACTATTCCACGTCTCATATGGAGTAGTAGAGACTACCTTGGTCGGGACTCTGTTTAGTAAGTAAACAGCTGTCTTAAGCCCATAGCCCCAAAAAGATTTTGGAAGAGTTGCATGATTCATCATAGATCTAACCATGTCCATCAAGGTTCGGTTACGCCTCTCAGATACACCATTATGCTGTGGTGTATATGGCGGAGTCCATTGAGACAATATCCTATTGTCCCTAAGATAATCTTGAAACTCTTGACTTAAGTATTCACCACCTCGATCGGATCGAAGTATCTGAATACTTTTGCCAAGCTGTTTCTCTACTTCACTTCTGAACTCTTTGAATTTCTCAAAAGCTTCAGATTTGTGTTTCATTAAGAACACATACCCGAATCGTGAGTGATCATCGATAAAGGTAATGAAGTAGCTATAGCCTCCTTGTGCAAGAGTTGACATTGGTCCACATACATCAGTATGTATTAGACCAAGCAATTCTCCCACTGGTTTACCTTTTTCGGAAAAGGGTAATTTGGTCATCTTGCCTTTTAAGCATGATTCGCATGTATCAAATGAACCAGGTTCATATGATTCCAGAATTCCACATCGGTGTAATTTGGTCATGCGTTCCTTGCTTACATGGCCAAGACGACAATGCCACATATAAGAGTCTATTTGATTATCTATTCGAGCACGTTTGTTGCTAACTTCGATATTGAAAACGTCACCAGATAAATCTAACGTGTAGATACTATTGCATAAAGTTCCGATCCCATAAAGAACACCATTTAAAGTTATGTAACAGCAATTGTTACTAAAAGTTAAATGATAACCCTTTTCATTCAAGCATGAAATAGATACAATGTTCTTTATTAACGAAGGAACAAAATAACAATTATTCAATTCTAAGACAAGTCCAGTAGGGAGCTTTAGCAAATATGTTCCGATGGCAACAACAGCAATCTTTGCTCCATTTCCAACTCGCAAATTCGCTTCTCCCTTGACGAGTCTTCTTCTATTCCTTAGCCCCTGTATGTCATTGCATATATGTGAGCTACACCCAGTATCAAGTACCCAGGTGTCCGAGGAAATAGAGTGACATTCAATAACAAGGATACCTGAAGAGGATGGGGCATCGGATGCCTTCTTCTTCAAGGACTCAAGATAAACCTTGCAGTTTCTTCGCCAGTGGCCCTCCTTGCTGCAGTGATGGCAAGTGCCTTTTCAATCTTTTTGGCCTTTTTCTTCCTTCCCTTATTTTGTTCTTTGGGCTTCCTCTTAGAGCCTTTCTTTGAGGAACCAACTAACAGTATCGTCTTCTAATCCTGCTTTACAGAAGGCTCTACAATCTTCAGCAGGTTAAGCAACTCAGGAATGGTAGTCTCCAGTTTGTTCATCCGATAGTTCATCACAAACTGTGAGTAACTCTTGGGCAAACAATGCAGAATTAAGCCAATACTTACTTTGTGATCCATTGCAAATCCGAGTGTGCCTAGTCGCTCAATGTACCCCAACATCATCAACACAAACTGTGAAACAGAAGTGCCTTCCTGCATCTTAGAGGTGAAGAGGAGTCTGGAGACCTCAAACCTTTCGGATCTCGCCTGCTCGTCAAACAGCTCATGAAGATGGAAGACGATGGTATGAGCATCCATATGCTCATGCTGCTTTTGTAGCTCAGGTACCATAGCGGCCAGTATGATGCAACTCGCAAGTTCAGAATCGACCACCACTAACTGGTCTGGAGTTGCATCTTCAGGAGGATGGTTGGGAAGTTGTTCTTCAAAGACATAAGCAAGCTTTTTTGCCTTAAGGACTATCCTCAGGATTCGAAGTCAGTCCATGAAGTTTGGCCCAGTCAGCTTATTGGTGTCCAAAATGGAACGCAAATTCAGAGAAGACATAATCAGGTGATTATCCTAGAAATACAAATTGAGGTTATGTGATGAGAATGATAAAGAATGCATCAATATACATTAATTAAATCCTATTTATTTTTCAAATTGAATAACCCTTTTTATCAATTCGGGAGATCGTAGGAACATCTCCAAATAGGTTTATATCCAACCATAGATAAGAACAACCATGGCTAGAGTCCATCAATTTATTCTTAGCTATGAAGGTAGGTAATTATATCGATTACATATTATACATATGTAACTATCACATTATGCTATCAACTAATTGAATGTATGCATAAATCATTGGGTTGTTAACTCATTAACAAGTATGCAACAATATACATAGCACCAAACTGCACCTCTCTTTACATCGACCTTGGCTATGGCACAACAAATCGATGCTCCAAGCTTAAGGCTGACCCATTAATCAAGAAATAGTTTTAATATGGTTGGAGCTCATTCAACCGTTTAGTCAGGCTTGGATGTGTCCAACAACCAAAACTAAGGATTGACCTCTGACTCCAACTATATTAATCATAAACTAATTCCATGGTTTGAACTTGTTGAGGTTCAAGCCGGGCATGGATGTGTCCATCAACCCAAACGAGAAACAAAACTCTGGTTCTAACAATATTAATGGAAGGTGTTGGCCTTAATATTTTTTAAGGGGTTTTGGGTCTCATCCTTTTCTTTTATGCACATTCATGACATATAATTATGTCATGTTCTAACGATTTCCTTAATAAAGTATGCATGTGACTAAATTTATCAAGTCTCATTAATTGAAGTAGGAATCGGATTTTCTAATTCTAATTTCATATTTTATTCAAAGAATTGTTTTGGGAAACAATTTCCTGAATTATCATAACCAATTTCGGAAATAATATGTTTAAGACTTTGATTTCTCTAAATCAAATCTTATTAAATTAAGAGACATATTCCCTTAATTCAACCACATATTATTTTCATGAAAATCTTATTTAAGGAAATATACTCTATAGGAAATAATTTTCCTAATTAATTTTGGAGACAATAATATGTAAGAGCATCACCTCATAAATCAAATAAGGAAATTATCGTTTGAGAATCACCTCTAAAATTTCTAAGATTTGATCACATATTTTATTTATGAAAAATTAATATCAATAACTTAATTTGGTTGGCTCCCCAAGGCTCAATCCAAATTAAACATTTGACAATTTAAATTCAATTTAGGAAATTTAATTATAACAACTAACTTTAAATTGGACGGCTCCCCGAGGCTAAATCCAAAATAAAGAATTTTGTAAATAATTTAATTTTCAATTATAAATTTAAATGTCAATTAATATTCCCATAATTTGTCTAGACTTTCTTGAAAGAAAGTGCCCAAAATTGCGAGTTTTCCATAAATGGAAAGTTTCCAAAAATAAAAGGTTTTCAGAATAATTGTAAGTTTCTGGTACAAAGAAAACTTACGTTTTTTCAAAATTAGAAAATTTCCAAAATAGGAAATTTCCAAAATTGGAAAGTTTCCAAAAATGGAAAGTTTTCACAATTATCATAAAATTTAGAAACAGAGATATTTCAAAAGTTTGCGAAATTTCATGAGGATTTCCAAACTTTGAAATTCCTAAATCGAAAATTTACCATAATTGGATAGTTTCCATAATTGAAAATTTTTCCAAAATTAAGATCATGATAAAGCTTTCCGCAAAATAATTATATGATTATGTCGAACACAAACCTCGGCTCTGATACCACTGTTGGGACCGGGTGAATGTTGACATGAATGCGGGTTCGTAATTTTAAAATTAATTACGTGCAGTGGAAGGTTTAGCATAAATAATTTCTCTAAATCATTTAACCACACATCTAAGCATGCAATTTTATCTTGTGTAGACATGATCATATATTTGAAATTTTGCAGAAACATAAACAAATTTACGTATTACCTCGCGTAACTCAAAGGAAGGGACGAGATCCAACCGTAAGCGTCCCTTGGAAGCTCCGCCTCTATTTGCATCCACGCCGAGTATCTTCGGGATGACTTCGCAAAGCCATGAGTTTCGTGTTCTCGAGAACTACTAGATTCTCCGAGAACGCGACGAGAAAAATCAAGAGAGAAGTCGGAAGACTAACCACAAAAGGATGGTCGGCTGGTGCTCCTTCTTGGGGCTGGTTGGCGCACGACAAGAAGGGGAGAAGAGAAGGAGAGAAAGAGAAGGAGAGAGCCTATGCCTTCATCTCTATGATTCACACACCCAAGCCTTGCCTTGGGTCCTTTATATAGTGGCCTCTCAACCATCAAGCCTCTCAAATATGGAATAACTTATTCCATCATGCCAAGTTTGATTTTATATCATGATTAAAATCATATTTTAATTCATAATAAAAATCTTCTCTCCTATTGAATAAATTTCCTTATCATGGTAAATCAATCCATGATTGATTTTATAAAATAAACCAATCCATGGTTCATTTTAATTTCCATGAAAAATAAACCAAACCTTGGTTTATTATATAAAAATTTATATCATCCATAATTTTATAAAACAAACCACAGTTGGTTTATTTTATAAATTGAACCAAAAATTTGGTTCTCTCCCTTTGTTGTGGCCGGCCAAGCAAAAAGGATGGAGGGCCTCTTTGGCCGACCCATCCAAGCCAAGCCCCAATGAATTAAACTTATTTAATTCATCTATTAAGTCTTCAAAACACTTAGTCATTTTACGTTTCCGATGCGTCTCTGAAAATTCAGATTCGACTTATCGTTTGGCTCAACCAAACTTAATCTCTCTTGATTGGAAAATCCAATTTTCAACTCGTTTTAAATCCCTCAGATTACTCGTAGTGCGTGTGACTAAATAGGCTTTCAATTTATGTTGTCCGTCTATAATTAATTATAGAACGATCATGAGTGACACCTAGTAGTACATCATGATCCCCAATTAATCGAAAGATCAACGGTTGACCTCAGAAACAATTCTGAAACCCTTCAGCAGCTATAATGAATTGTGCCACATTCGCTTCACCATCTTATACCCACTTGGTTCAGGACATGGTCTATGTGTGTCAGTCCCCACTAGGCTGACTACGTCACACCTAGCTCAAGTAACGTTTTCTCGTCCTACGGATTCTAATTACTCTCATGTATTTAAGAGATTCATACTCTGAACATGTCATGCTCTGGCCAGAGGCTTCAAGTAACAATCCGACCTCGCAAGGAGTGGTGAATCCTTTGTAGGCTGTTCAAACATCTTCGGGCACTTCGGATTATACCCAATCATCCTGGGTCCACACCTCTTTGGAGATGCTTGCTTAAGATGTCAAAGTATAAGTCTCCATGACCAAGTTGACTTGAACACCGCAAGTCAAAGGAACATCACACTTAAGCTGCAGTAAGAACTTCACTGACATATCTATATGTAGACTACCATATGAAGTTTTACAGCCAGTCACTCCAATGAACTAGTTCCCTTAACTAGCATTCATGTTTATCTCTGGACATCTCAATGTCACCAGCTAGTGAGAATCAGCTGATTAGAGAATAACCCATGCTAGTCTCAACAAAATTGATAGTGTCCATATTTATCAATTCATCGACTAGGGACAATTTCAATACTTCACAATTGCACATGTAGAGATAATCACTAGTTGTGAATTCATCACAAATTCTCTCATGCTGTGAATTGTATTGCGGACATTCAGTCAATGAGTTTAAGATCTCAATCAAATACACAAACATGTATACTCAAATAGTGAATATTCATTTATTAAAATAAATGATTACAATCATAAGGCGATTGCCTTAGGACACTTCTCTCATATCACTAACAACCCTAGTGAAGTTAAAGTTGATAAGACTAATGTTACTTGCTTTAAGTGTAGCGAGAAAAGGCATTACAAGAGTGAATGTCCAAACTCAAGAAGAAGGAGGAGAAATCAAAGAAGAAGGCCTTGAAGGCCACATGGGATGAATCTTCTTCTAGTTCATTCGAAAAAGAAAAGGAGGAGAAGAGCACTCGTCATGTAGCTCTCATGGCTATTGAAGATGAGGAGAGCAGTGATGAATCCATGGACTCCTCAAACGCGGCTTTGATTGAGGGGGAGCATCTATCAACTTGGTTCGTTGATAGTGGGTGCTCCGAACATTTGACCGGTGATAGATCTTTATTCACTACCCTACAAAGCAAAAGTAGAGGTAATGTATCTTTTGGTAACAATTGTAGTCTTAAGGTTGTAGGGATATGAGACATTCAAATATCCGAATGTCTTAGAATTAAAAATGCCCTTCTAGTCAAGGGGATGACATTTAATCTCCTAAGTGTCAGTCAATTGTGTGATGCGGGTTACACAATTGATTTTCATTAAAGTCAATGTCTAGTTAGACAAAATGACACTTGACATGGTACTAGTAGGCACAAGGATAGATAACATTTATCAAGTTTCTTTTAAAAGTGCTATTAATGCTTCTGTTAAGTGTTTCATGTCAAGAGAAGATGAGTCCACCCTTTGGCACCGGGGATTGGCACATGTGAACATGAAGAACATCCGAAAATTGGCCAACAAAGGACCTGTTCGTGGCTTACCAAGCATCAAGTACGAAAATGAAAAGATTTGTGATGCATGTCAAATGGGTAAGCAAACAAAATCTTCTCACAAAGGTAAAAGCGCTGTAAGTACCTGTACTGCTTTAGATTTACTACACATGGATTTGTTTGATTGTAGTACAATTATATCTTTGAATAGTAGTAAGTATTGTTTTGTGATCATTGATGACTTTACTAGATACACTTGGACATATTTTCTAAAATATAAGGATCAAACCCTAGATGTTTTTATTACTTTTTGTAGAAGAGTAGAAAATGAAAAAATCTACAATAATTAAAATAATTAGGAGTGATCATGGAGGAGAATTTCAAAATCGAAGATTTTTAGAATTTTGTCAAGAGAGAGGATATAGACATGAGTTCTCCACTCCTAGAACACCACAGCAAAATGGTATTGTAGAGAGGAAGAACCGAGTCTTACAAGAGGTTGCACGAAGCATGTTCAATGAGTACTCTTTACCGAGTTACTTATGGGCTAAAGCTGTGAACACAGCTTGCTACGTGCAAAACCGAGTCCTCATACATAGATTTCTAGGGAAGACTCCTCACGAACTTTAGTTTGGAAAACCACTTACAGTTAAACATCTAAGGGTGTTTGGGTGTAAGGTATTTATTCTAAATACCAAGGACATCTTGGAAAGTTCACAGCGAAAGCTGATGAAGGGATACTGGTCGGGTACTCTCTTGTCAGCGATGCTTACCGAGTCTACAACAAAAAGTCTAGATTGCTCAAAGAATCTTCTGATCTTGTTTTTGAGGAAATTCCAAAAGCAATTGATCAATCAGAAGATATAGAAGGAATTCAATTCGAACTTAGGAAACTAGGTTTGGATGGGAGTCCGAGTGTTGGAGATGGTGTTGATGAATCTGATGATGGTGAGCCTAGACAGCAAGTAGCTCAGCCGGACCCTGAGGCTAAGCCTGTGTCTAGTGACATCATCCAAGAAGCACCTCCAACACCAAGGTAAACTAGGTTAGCCTCTAGTCATCCCCAAAACCAAATTGTTGGAGACATCCATCAAGGGGTTAGAACTTGATCATACTTTAGGAATGAGGCTAATGAAGTTGCCTTAATTTCAGAAATTGAATCTAGGAAAATTGACGAGGCATTGCATGATCCCGATTGAATCATTGCTATGCAAGACGAATTAGGTCAATTTGAGAGAAGCTAAGTTTGGGACTTAGTCCCTAGACCTAAGAAGACCACCATTATTGGAACCAAATGGGTCTTCAAAAACAAATTGAACCATAAGGGAGAAATCGTAAGAAACAAGACACGCTTGGTAGCCAAGGGCTACAGTCAAGTTAAAGGCCTTGATTACGATGAGACCTATACTCCTGTGGCACGATTAGAATCCATTCAATTGATGCTTGTATTTGCAGCACATAGAGGGTTCAAACTCTATCAAATGGATGTTAAATTGGCCTTCCTAAATGGCTTAATAAGAGAAGAGGTCTATGTCGAACAACCTCCAGGGTTTGAGAATTTCGAATTTCCAAACCACGTGTTCAAGCTCAAGAAGGCTCTTTACGGCCTAAAGCAAGCACCTCAGGTTTGGTATGAGCGGTAGTCCACATTCCTTATTGAAAAAGGATTCGTGAGAGGACAAATAGACCCTACACTATTTCTACGAAGAGATGGTGACAACATATTTGTAGCCCAAGTATATGTCGATGACATAATTTGTGGCTCCAACAATAAGGGTTATTTGAATGAATTTATTAGACACATGGAGAGTGAATTTGAGATGAGTCTAGTGGGAGAATTGACTTTCTTCCTTGGACTCGAAATCAAACAAACTCGAGACGGAATCCATGTGCACCAATCAAAATATACTCAAGAGATGCTCAGAAAATTTAATATGAGTGACTCTAAAGAGGTAACCACTCCCATAGCGACAAACACAAGATTAGACAATGATGAGAGTGGTAAGCCCGTTGATCTAACTCAATATCGAAGCATGATAGGTAGTCTGCTATACCTCACAGCTAGTCGACCTGATATACTTTTTGCTGTGGGTATGTGCGCATGGTACCAAGTCTGTGCCAAGGAATCTCATTTGATTGCCGTTAAAAGAATTCTGAGATACCTTAAGGGCACGATTGGAGTCGGTCTTTGGTACCCCTGTACCGAGTCATTTGACTTAATTAGCTACACTGATTCCGACTATGCTGGGTGCAAGTTGGATCGGAAGAGCACAAGTGGGGGTTGCCAATTCTTAGGATCGTCATTAATGAGTTGGTCAAGTTGGAAGCAACATTGTGTTGCTCTCTCCACGATCGAGGCAGAATATATCGCCATGGGAGAGAGTGTATCACAATTGTTGTGGATGATGCACACACTAGAGGACTATGTATTAATCTACAAGGGTGTGCAAGTGTTGTGTGACAACATAAGCACGATTAACCTTACAAAAAATCCAGTCCACCATTCAAGGACCAAGCACATTAAAGTGCGTCACCACTTCATTAGGGATCATGTTGCTAGAGGAGATATTGCACTCTCACATGTAGAGTCAAAATCGAACCTAGCAGACATTTTCACTAAACCACTCCCTGAGAATGAATTTAGTTTCTTACGGAGGGAGTTGGGAATGTGTCGTGCTTCATAGGCTTGAAAAGAAAACAAACCCTCATGATCATTTCAAATTGTTAGGGAACAATTATTGGGCAACTTGGGAACATCTCACACAAACTATAATGTTTACCAAAACGTTTTGTTTGCTAGAAACGGGGTGAGATGCTAGGATCAACCTAATTACTCAAAATGTTAATGCATCCCTTGAAAAATTAAGTTGACGAGACAAAAATCATTAAGTTGACCAAGTATGGGGAAAACCAATGCATAATACAGGTGTATTTGGTTCCATGATCATACTTGGACATTTCAATCAAGGAAACTTGATTGGAGACTTATTTTGATACAAACTTGTTTTAAATTGGTTGTATGTTTTGATTGATTATGACTTCATTAGTTGGGTTCTTGTTTTTACAACCGAGAGGTTGTTAAATCTATAAGGACTTTTGATTCTCGTTAAGGGATCAATTCTAGTCGAGGGAACACCTCCAAGATCGATAAACTTCCATATGATCTTATCAGAATTCGAGAGGGGGTCTGAAACTGCAAGTTCTGTCACGTATCAGAAAATTTCTAATATCTGATCAGTCCACAGACCGATCAGGAGTGGGCTGATCGGTCCACAGACCGATCAGTGAGCTCACAGAACCCCAACTAATCTGTTCGGTCCCTGATCGATCCACAGACCGATTAGGGACCTCCCTGATCGGTCACCCGACCGATCAGGAGTTGGCCTGATCGGTCCAATTGACCGATCAAGCTATTTTTCCATAAATCACAGAAGGGTTCTGTGTTGTACCTGATCGGTCCATTGACCGATCTGGCCACCGGCCTGATCGGCCCATTGACCGATCAGTGGGGGTCACAGATTCCTCTGTTTGATCCCTGATCGATCCACAGACCGATCAGGGACCTCCCTGATCGGTCACCAGACCGATCAGGATACTGCCAGACCGATCAGGTGGAATCCTGATTGGTCTGGTTATCTCTGGATCGAACGGTGATCCGATCAATCGCATTAATTTTTGGTTGGTGGATCGGTTCACTAACCTATTAACTACACCTACACCTTACATTCCCGAACCCTAGCGCCGAAACAATCATCCTCTTCCTGCGTGTGAATCTTTTCTTCCTCCTTTTCCCTGCGCGTGAGCTCATGCTCCCTGCGATCTGCCTCTGAGAAGTGTGAGTTCTTGTGAGGTCGCAACCTTTTTCTGTGAGTTCTTGCAAGTGCGCTGAGGATCTCATCTCTTGCGCAAGCTCTCTTGAAGCTCTGCAGGTTCTTCTCTTCCTCAAGACTGTCAAGACCCTCTCCAGCCACCATGGCACCTAAGTAAGCACTTTGTTTTCAATTTTACCTTGCTGATTACTTCATAAATCATGTATTTGTGCTAATTATAATTTTTATCTTGTGGTGTGACCTTGCCGTGACTGTTACCGTGACCTTACCCTTTTTGATCAAATTTTTTTTGCCATGATGATCAACCTGTGACCATGTCGTGACCTATTCTAATCTCTTAGGAAATCTTCTAAGGGCAAAGAACCTACTGAGGAGACCTCAAAGGGCAAAGGCCCCTCATCTTCTACACCCTCTCGTAGACCCCAACCATCCTCAAGCTCTAGGTTCCCCAATGCCACTCTTGAACAATCATTTCAAAGTCGAACTTTCAAACTTCTCCCGTGTAGATCGATTGATCGACCTTTCTTATATGAGCACTGTCCCTCTATTAAAGAGGTTATTGATTTCTACAATCTTGAATTTCTCCTTAATTTCTCTCGAGTGGGCCATCAATTTTGATCTTGTGTCCGAATTCTACAACAACCTGCAACTGGGACCACGTGGGGGTTTTGAATTTACAACTCGGGTAGCCAAAAGAAATCTTGACTTCACCTACGAAAATTTTTCTGAGTATCTTGGCGGTCGACGGTCGCCAAATCTCTATTCTATCTACCCTGACATTCCGGATCCGTTACTGCCTCCGTTTGAGGGAGTCACCCCCGACTCCATCTACGAGCATTTCTTTGGACACCCTAGGCCAGATGGCCTTGATGAGCTGGCTCCTGATTTCCCTACTTTTGCTTCCCTACGCCTTTCCCCAGTTGATTACATCCTTTTCAAAATCATCACCAACTACATTCTGCCAATCACTTCAAAACCTCTCAGTGAAATCCGCCCATATCACTGTCTGATGCTCTATGGGATGCATCGCCACTTGGACTTTGACATTATGGAGAGCATCTTCAAGTCCATCATAGCCTATAGCAAGCAAGGGCGACGTACAGTCTACATGTCGTTTGGACACGTTATCACTGATTGGCTTCAGTTAGTCGGTGTCGATGTGTCCAAGGGCAGGACTGTGCCCATGGTTCGGTAGGATTGCCGACTTGGCAGACGTGCGTTTGCCAAGTCTGGCATTGTTGTCGGACCTCAGGGCCAAGGTCTTCAGTGGAAGGACGGGCGAGGTCTAGGGGAGCTACCACGGGCCGCACACATACAGGTACCAGCAGCTCCGGCTATTCATCATGAGGCACCCACTGCAGCCGACTATGAGTACGAGCCGGATCCAGATCTCCGCTGGCAGATCGCGGAGCTCGAGCAGACTATGGATCATCGATTACACCTGATAGAGCTCAGGCAGGAGGCGTTTCAGACTGAGATCCGATCCGAGATTTCTGGATTGCGTGCCAGTCAGGAGGCCTTTCAGTCTGCGATGCATACCCAGCATGAGGCGTGGTTTGCGGAGTGGCGCGCTTGGGCAGCTAGTGATCCGTACCAGCCTATATTTCCTGGATCTGCGCCCTCCGGCAGCACTGCTCCGGGGTGTTTCCTTCCTGACGATGACATGTCATACAATCCGATGCAGTCTGACGACCCGCCAGCCCAGGATTGATTGTTTCTATAGTCTGATTCTGCCTGTGACTTCATGACTGTTATGTTTGTATGACCTTATGATTGCATGACTGTATGACATTATGATTACTATTTTATGTTTGGGTTGTTCACTTTGTCATATGATGCATATGTATATGCTATCCTGATTTATCTATTTCATATGCTTATCATATGTCTATCAATTAATCATATCCTGTTTGTTTTGGGAAAACCCTGGGTTGAGAGGGAGGTATGTCAAACATAAATAACCAGCCTACACCCTTTTCGGTGTTTGACAAAGGGGGAGAGTATGGTTAGTTAAGTTTAGGATGATTACGAGTTTAACTATTGTAGGGGGAGGAACCATGATTCTCCTACGATAGTGAGATTGGATTACTACAATTGATTTCAAATTCCTAAACTTAAAATCGGGTTGTCAAACAACAAAAAGGGAGAGATTGTTGATGTAGTCTGACCCTGATTGTTGTTTTGGTGTTGACACTGATTTTAGTTTAGGTTAATAAGATGAGTTTGGTTTAAAGTCTTGGTCCGGGACTGGGCATGACTCCCGGTGAGTGAAGCCGGGTGATCGAAACCCTGGTGAGTGAAGCCAGGTCCTAGCGAGTGAAGCTAGGTTGAATGAAATCCCGGTGAGTGAAGCCGTGTCCCGGTGAGTGAAGCCGGGTGACCGAAACCCTGATGAGTGAAGCCGGGTCCCGGTGAGTGAAGCCGGGTTGAACGAAACCCCGGTGAGTGAAGCCGGATCCTAGTGAGTGAAGCTAGGTGACCGAAACCCCGGTGAGTGAAGCCGGGTCCTAGCCAGTGGAGCTAGGTGACCGAAACCCTGGTGAGTGAAGCCAGGTCCTAGCGAGTGAAGCTAGGTTGAATGAAGTCCCGGTGAGTGAAGCTGGGCACGGAGGCTTGGTCCGGGGGACCAGAATGAGTCAGAGAAGGCTAGGGAGCTCGTTCTCTTGACTTAGGGTTGAATTGATCGAAGCTGGATCGGTCTGGAGACCCATCAGGGAGTTGGCACAAACTCCCTGTTGTGGATCGGTCTGGTGACCGATCCAGGAAAGTCTGATCGTTCTAGTGAACGATCAGAGAGAAAGCAAATACTTCTGTGCGGCTCCTAATCGTTCTGGTGAACGATCAGGGAGAGAACAGAAGGTTTCAAGTTGGTCTCTGATCGTTCGGGTGATCGATCAGGGAAGAAGCAGTGGGTTTAGGGAGAAACCATTGATCGGTCTTCATGATCGATCAAATGCCTCCCGGACCGATCAGGCTGGGTCCTGATCGGTCCAGGAGTGACCTGATCGGTCACCAAGACCGATCAGGGCACAACCTGATCGGTCTGGTGACCGATCAAGGCTTTGTGGCTGGTGAAAGCAGGAGATAGCTCCTGCAAGGTGAGGATCGGTCTGGTGACCGATCACTGAGATGTGATCGGTCAGTGTGACCGATCACAAGAAGCCGCGATTCCTAGTTTCTCACTGTGGATCGATCAGGTTGGGGCCTGATCGTTCAGGGTTTATCCTGATCGCTCTGGTGACCGATCAGGGTCCTCTCTGATTGGTCCGGTGACCAATCAGTAGCTGACAGTTTTAA
This sequence comes from Boesenbergia rotunda, assembly GCA_024364735.1. Classification (NCBI taxonomy): domain Eukaryota; kingdom Viridiplantae; phylum Streptophyta; class Magnoliopsida; order Zingiberales; family Zingiberaceae; genus Boesenbergia; species Boesenbergia rotunda. The sequence continues at coordinate 88,156 of JAGFNQ010007187.1, read as the reverse complement.
TTCAAATCCGCTGTCAGACTTCTGATCGCGTTCTGATTTCCTTCTTAACACTACTGATATTTGCTCTGATCTTCTGATAATTGATTTTCTATTGATTTGCTGTGCTAAACAACTGCTAAGTGTGCAGGTAACTCAGGATTACTCAAGGAGAGTCAACCGGAGGCTTTCGCTACGACAGTTTTGGTTGTTTTCCCTTCTCAGTTTACAACGGACGTCTGGCGCTACTGGCAACGGTTGGAAGCTGACTGGGACTCAGCTGAAGAGAGTTCAGGGAGTCCAGAAGAGGTCAGTGTAGCTGGGGATGTTGCAGTTGAGCAGCTGGGAGCTACAGAGGAGCGTCTGTGACCTGGCGTTGGGCAGCAGGGTTAAGAGTTGGGTGGCGAAGAAGAGAAGGGATCTTTTCTGCGACAACTCTTCATCCCTTCGGCAATCACTCTGAGTCTTGAAGCTCTTGCATACACTCTGATACTTTGAATCTTAAGAGCTTGGAGCCAGTGGAGAAGTTTGCGATTAGCAGGCAGACACCGCGAGAAGGAAGAACTGAGTGAAGGCTCTTGCCAAGATCTTGCTGTGTTGTGAGTTGTGCTTTGTAAACTGTCTCCTTCGTGCTCTGTAAGATCCCTTTGTCTCTGTGCTGTATTTTCATCTTTCTGTTGAGACATTGTGTGGAGAGGTTTCTCCACCGAGAAGGAGGATTCGATTATCCGATTTCCGGGTCTTGATCTGCCGACGATCAAGGGATCGCCCACCTCACGGGCACGTCAAGGAGTAGAGGCAAGTTATCCCCGAACCTTGTACATCCGTGTGTTAGAATTTGTGACTTTCTGTTTCTGTCTTTGTTCTTTCTGTTTGCTTTGCTTCCGCTGCTAACCATAAAAGTGCAGAAAGTTTTCAAAGAGTTCAAATTGGTGTGTCTGGCTACATTCACCCCCCCCCTCTCTAGCCATCCAAGTTCCAACACTCTGATGGTCGGCGGTGCAAGTAGGCGGATAACCACCTCCATTCCCCCTTTTTATAAGGGAGGTGTGCCACGAGGCGAAGAGATGGATGCACGACGCGTGAATGAGAGGTAATCACAAATATCGAGGCATTGCAGCTCATTATAGCTGCCGGTTGGTATGACTCGACTAAGCACATCAAAGGAAGAGCGTGTCGAGGGGATCCTGCCACGTGGCGGCAATTTGCTCACAGGAAAAATCTCCCATCATTAATACACCCCCATGCGTCCTTAATGAATGATTGACAGCCATTGTTATAGGGCACCGGTGTTGGGAACGAGATGGCTATAGAGGGGGGGGGGTGAATATAGACAACCACTTCCTCCTTCTTAACTTATCACGATTTCTGCAACTCAAATATCAGTAGCATAGCGGAAAGAGTAGAAAACAGAGTGTGCAGAAAAACAAAACGAAAGCAAAACAAACACGACTAGCAAGATCGCTAACAAGGAGGGTTTACAAGGTTCGGGGATAACATGCCCCTACTCCTTGGCGTGCCCTTGAGGTGGGTGATCCCTTGATCGTCGGCAGATCAAGCCCCTGTTAACACCGGATATGAAGCAACCTCCTTCTCGGTGGAGAAACCTCCCCACAGTGTGTTTCAAACAATGATATAGAATGAGCACAATGAAACAACAACAAGAAGGATCTTACTCAAACACTTAGCAAGGACAAAACACAGCAAGCTTCCCTGAGCTCCACCCAGTGGTGATCTCACGCAGACCCCTGCTCCGTGTCTTCCCACTGTCGGACTCCAAGCCTCTTGTTTTCTCCTTCAAGCACTCAAGTATGATGATTGCTCCTCAATAGCTTGCTTAGAATGGTTGAAGAACTCAAGAACAGCAAGCTTGTAACACAGGAACTCAAGAGCACGAAAAACTGAAGAACTGATTACAAACTCTCCTTCTCGCGTTCCTTTTTGGTTCTCCGCCAAGAGACAAGTGACAACATCTCTGTAGCTCCCAGCTACTCATCTGCCAACGCCAGCCTCTACTGAGCTATCTCTGGACTCACTGAGCTCCCCTCAGTCAAGCTCCAGTCTCAGCTCCAGTCTGCAGCTCGCCGTTGCAACCTGAGATGAGAAAGGGACAAACCTGCTCCAAGGAAAGCACTCTTTGACTTCTCCTTGAGTGTTTGAATCCTCCCCTGTCACCTGAAACTCAATCAGAGCATTAGAGCAGCAAATCAAGCAGCATATCAAATATCAGAAACATACAACAGCAAATCAGATACGATCAGACGCTCTGACCACGTCTGACAGTAAAATTTGAATTAAAGTGATCGGTCACCGGACCGATCCAGGGTGTGTGGATCGGTCACCAGATCGATCCACTGCTTCGCTGGGATTCCCAACTCTCGCAGCTATACACGCCTGATCGGTCACCAGACCGATCAGGGTGAGGCCTGATCGGTCACCAGACCGATCAGAATGGATCCTGATCGGTCACCCAGATCGATCAGGGCAGATGAACAGTTATTTTTTAATCAAATCCAAGATCCCTGATCGGTCACCGGACCAATCCAAGACTTTGATTAGCAAGGGAATTCACTCACCGTTTGCTCCCTGATCGGTCACCAGACCGATCAGGAGCAAGACAGCAAGGAAGCAGCCTGCTCCCTGATCGGTCACCGGTCCGATCAGGAGCCACACAGTAGATTCCCAATCTCACTGTGCGCTCCCTGATCGGTCACCAGTTCGATCAGACATAGCTGGATCGGTCACCAGACCGATCCACTAAGGAGCAGCGTGCCAATGTCCCTGATCGGTCACCAGACCGATCCAGTGACTCAACCCTAGCCCTCCAAGCTAGGAATTCATCCACCTTAGCCCTCCAAGCTAAGGATTTTTCCATCTAACTCTCCAAGTTCGGAATTTGCACCTAACCCTCCAAGTTAGGACTTTTCACCTAGCCCTCCAAGCTAGGACTTTTCACCTAGCCCTCCAAGCTAGGACTTTTCACCTAGCCCTCCAAGCTAGGACTTTTCACCCAACTCTTCCGAGTTAGAACATCATCCAACCTAGCCCTCCAAGCTAGGCACCTGACCCTCCAAGCCAGGACTTTTTCACCTAATTCTCCAGGATGGGAATTTGCACCTAACCCTCCAAGTTAGGACTTTTCACCTAGCCCTCCAAGCTAGGACTTTTCACCCAACCCTTCCGAATAAGGACTTTTCCAACACCTAGCCCTCCAAGCTAGGATTTTCCACACCTAACCTCCCAGGTTAGGATTTTCCATATCATGCCTAATCCTTGATCAGGACTTAATCATAATCCACCTAACCTCCCAGATTAGGATTTTCCATATCATGCCTAATCCTCGATCAGTACTTAATCATAATCATCATAATCATCCTCCTAAACTAAAATCGTTGTCAACACCAAAACAACAATCAGGGCCAGACTGCATCAACAATCTCCCCCTTTTTGTTGTTTGACAACCCGATTTTAAGTTTAGGGATTCTCAATCAATATTCCAACTTTAGAATCATAGGGGAATCCAGATCCTCCCCCTACAACATGATCATGCTAAACTTAACCAATCCACACTCTCCCCTTTTGTCGAACACCGAAAAGGGACAAGAGGGACTGTCAAGATTAAGATGAACTCCCCCTCAATCCTAGAGGTATCCCAACTCATCAAAAATGTGATAGTTTGTGGAATGATCATACGAACACATGTGAAAAATTATAGCAAGACATAGCAATCACATGCATCATATGAGTATGAAATATAGACTCCCAAAGCATGCCATAATATTCATAAGTATCAAATAGACATGACAATGTAAGCATGAATATGACAATCGAACAATCATGCAGATAACAGGTACATAATCAACATGACATCAACAATAATAGATAAGCATGGCAGGTAAAAATATATAGGCCAAGGCATGAAAACATCCGAACAAGTAGCAAAATATGTGTGACTCAAGGTCACACCAAAAAAGTCAGAGGGCATACAGCCCAAAAGTATCATAGTCAAATACACAGATCATGATAAAACAGCAGATATCCGAGCTCAAGTGTCAGTAGGAGGGTCATCATCGCGCATAAGGTCGTCCATCGTGGCATCATCAGCAGCCCCTGATCGTGGTCCAGCACTGAGGGATGATGTCCCTTCTGGAAAAGTGTGTCGACGCACTCCTCATACCATGTGCGCTGAAGGGTGCAAGACTCCGTGACTACAGACTCAACCGTGGTCAGTCGACGATCAAAGAGACGGAAGTCCGACCGAACCTCCTCGCGCCAGGTCTCCCTCAACTGTAAGTCCTCCTGCAGAGTCCTGTCGAGCTCTGAAATCTGCCATCGGAGATCCGGATCCAGCTCGTCATAGTCATCGTCATCAGCAGCAGCGGCTGGCGCCTGACCCTGTGGACCTCCCCGTGGTAACTCCCCAAGAACCCTACCATCTTTCCAGATCAACATCCGATCGGGCCCCCGAACAATGATGCCAGACTTGGCGAAAGCACGCCGGCCAAGTCTGCAATCCTGTCGTATCATAGGCATCGTCCGACCCTTGGTAACATCAACACCTACTGACATGAGCCAGTCGGTGATGACGTGACCAAAAGGCATGTAGACAGTGCGGCGGCTGGACTCCTCTCGATAAGACAAAATGGACTGGAAGATGCTCTCCATAATATCGAAATCCGAACGGCTGTGCATGCCGTAGAGCATCAAACAGTGATAGGGTCGGATCTCAGCTAAGGGTTTGGAGGTGATTGGAAGGATATAATTTGTGATGATCTTGAATAGTATATAGCTAGTGGGAGACAGACGTAGTGCAGCAAAGGTAGGAAAGTCAGGGCCAAGCTCATCAAGACCGTCTGGACGCGGATAACCAAAGAAATACTGATGGATGGAATCAGGGGTAACGTCTGCAAAGGGTGCTAGCAGGGGATTAGGAAGGTCAAGATAGAGCGAATAAAGATTCGGTGATCGTCGACCACCCAAGTACTCAGCCAAAATCTCATATGAAAAATCAAGGTTCATCTTCCCGACGCGAGTAGTGAACTCGAATCCCCCTTTAGGACCTTGTTGTAGGTTGTTGTAAAATTCAGAGACGAGGTCGTAATTTATGGTTCTTTCCAAAGAAAGAAGAAACCCCAGATTGTAATAAGTAACAATCTCCATAACAGAAGGGCAGAACTCCGTTAGGAAAGGAACATCAATGGATCTGCAGGGTAAAAGTTTGAATGTCCTAGCTTGAAAGGCCTGCTCACAGGCCGCATTTGGGAACCTGGAGCTAGAAGAAGGCTGTGGCCTTCTGGAAGGGGCAGAGGAGGAAGGAGCCTTTCCCCTTGAACTTCCCTCCATAACCTCCTTTCCCTTAGATGACTTTCTAAGGAGGTTTGAATTGATCATGACACATAGATTGAAGCACAAGAATTGATCATAAGATGAGACCCAATCAAAGGATAGATATAAAATTTTTGGTCATAAGATGAGAAAGAGGGTCACGACAAAGGCAAAAAGGATCAAGACATCACAGCAAGAACAAGAACAAAAACATGGTTAGCTTCACAAACATATATTCTAAGAGATGTTGTGCAAGGAAAACTGAAATCAAATCTTACTTAGGCGCCATTGAAGTTTGTTTGAAGAGATTGCAAGACTGAGAAGGAACTTGCGATAGAGAAGGAGACTTCGAGCACGCAAGAACTTGGAGTTCGGAGAAAACGCCCGTAGAAGCCTTCGCAGAAGAGCTCGCACGCGCGTGAAGAAGGGAGACGCAAGGACTCTCTCGCTCGCTCGCACAGGGTTGCGTAGAGTGTTTCGGCGCTAGGGTTCAGGAAAACGAAGGTTTGGAGAGAGTTAATCGGTTGGTGGATCGGTCCACCAACCAAAATTTAATGCGGTTGATCGGATCACCGTTCGATCTGATCGCGTCCCGACCGATCAGGATACAGCCTGATCGGACTGGAATGGTCCTGATCGGTCACCGTTCTACATCTTCCATTGCTCATACCACCATTCAAAATCCACTCAAATCAAATAATCCTCTTGTTGCTATCAACACTACAAACATCACAAAGTTGACCACCTCCAACTACATCACGTGGAGCTTCCAAATTTGAAGTCTACTAGAAAGATATGGTCTTTATGATTTTCTTGACGTTCTCATCCGAGTCGTGCAACAACCATTACTGTTAATGGTAACTTAATTGCAAAAATCTTGCCTACTCAACATGGAAGCGACAGGATTGTCTTCTTTTCAGCGCATTCCTTGGTGCAATCTCTCTGTCCATCCAACCTCTTCTTGCCCGTACTACTACTTCTCGTGAGGCTTGTACTACTTTGGCTAATACCTATGCAAAACTATCTCGTGGTCACATTAAACAAATTAAGGATCAATTGAAGAATTGTGTCAAGAGCTCCAAGACGATCTCTGAGTATATGCAATTCATCAAAAATCAGGTTGACGAACTTGCACTTCTAGGAAAACCTGTTGACGATGAAAATATCATTAATAAGATCCTTGATGGCCTTGGGAGGAATACAAAGGAATTATTGATGCAGTTAATGCTCGTGAAACATTTATCTCATTTGATGAAATTGAAAAATTCATCAACAAGGAGACATCAATCCAACAATCGCAAGCATCAACATCACCCTTTCTGGCCACCGCCAATCCTATCAATCAACGCAATCAACCATGGTGACCATCTCCTCCTTCTTGGCGCCCTTCCATAGTCGTTCATAATCAAAGATAACAATTCAATGACAGCAGTCTCTAATATTTGTGTCTTACTCATTTTGATATTGTATATACAGTTAACAAGTTGTCTCAGTTCATGCATCGACCCACTACTGATCATTGGAATGCTGTCAAATGCTTGCTTCGCTACCTTTCTGGTAAGCTAATCATGATCTAGCCTTGCGCTGTCAAATGGTACTTCCTCTTCAAGCTTTTTCAGATGTTGATTAGGATGGCAATAAGGATAACTACACATTCACTAGTGCTTATATTGTGTATCTTATTAGAGTTAGAGAAGTACAGAGAGAGAGAAGAGAGGTAGAGAGAGAAGAGATAACAAAATAACTTTCTTAAAAAAATTTGTACATGAGATACACAATTTATAGAGGCCTTGAGATGCTTAGTCAAATGAAAAATTAATAAGGAAACTGTTAATTAACAGATTCATAAAGTTGTCAATTAACAGATTAATATGAAAAATATCTAATATAATAATATAAATTTATTAAGGAAACTGTTGATTAACAGATTCATTAAGAAATTGTCAATTAACAGATTAATAAAAAAATATCTAAAAATATTTGACTCGGTCAATAATTTATTCTCTTTTACCCACCAACAAACTTAACGGGAGATCTCTGACGTTGAGTTTGCATGATAATCTGCTAAAACGTTGTCTAGATAATGGCTTGGTAAAGATATCAATAATTTGATCTTCTACAGAGATATAAGAAACAGATAATTGTTTGTTTGCCACGCGCTCTCGAATAAAATGAAAATCAATTTTAACATGTATTGTACGAGCATGAAATATTGGATTTGATGTAAGATATGTTGCTCCAATATTATCACACCAAATTTTTGGTGTAATATATGATGCAAGATGAAGTTTCGAAAGAAGGGATTGAAGCCAAATAATTTCTGACGTTGCATTGGTAATAGCTTTATATTCAGCTTCAGTGCTTGAACGAGATACTGTAGGTTACTTTTTCAAATTCCAAGAGATAAGATTTCGTCCAAGAAATATTGCATATCCACTAGTAGAGCGTCTATCTTCAGGAGAACTTGTCCAATCCGCATCGCTATAGGCATGTAAATCTTGAGATGAGTGTCAATATAAAAGAAAACCAAGTAAAATAGTGTCTTTGAGATAACGAAGAATTCTTTTCACACCTTCCCAATTTTGTTCAGTGGGAGAATGCATGAACTGACAAACATGATTTACTGTAAAATAATATCAGGGCACATGATAGTAATATACTGTAAAGCTCCAACAATACTTCGATAAACCTGAGGATCAGCCATCACTGAAGAGAATGAAGGTGTAAAGACATTATTTGGAGCAATTAGTGTCAAGACCAAATGTGCTCCAGCCATTTTAGCTCTTTGAAGAAGCCCAGTAATATATTTGCTTTGAGAGAGGATATAACCTTCATCATGTGGAATAAGTTTAATACCAAGAAAAAAATGAGCATTTCTAAATCTCGAATAGGAAATTCTTGATTGAGAAGGCTTAATAAATTTGTGATGCCCTTTTGATCATTACCAGTTAATAGAATGTCATCCACATAAATAAGAAAAAATATCATAGATCCATCATTATGTTTGTAGGATAGAGAGGAGTCAGTTTTTGATCCAAAAAATCCTTGAGCTTGTAACCATTTAGATAATCGATGAAATCATGCACGAGAAGCTTGCCGAAGACCATATAAAGATTTCTTGAGTTGACAAACATGAGATGGAAATTGTGGATGAATAAACCCAGGTGGTTGCTCCATAAATACCGTTTTCTCAAGAATACCATGAAGAAATGCATTAGAAACGTCTAATTGTCAGATATATCAATTAGAACTAATAGCTATTGATAACAATAATATGACAGATGTAATTTTGATGACTGGACTGAACATGTCATTGAAGTCAATACCTGGTTATTAACTAAATCCTTTGGCTACAAGTCGAGCTTTATACTGTTCAAGAGAACTATCAGCTCGATGCTTAAGACAGAATATCCATTTCGAGCCCTCAACATTCATGGACGGAGTGCGAGGAACTAGGCTCCATGTTCCATTGCGAAGAAGTGCATCAAATTCTGTAGCCATTGCATTACGCCAATTTGGATCCTTGTTTGCCTGTGTAAAGCAAGTTGGTTCAATAGTTTTTGAGTAAACCACTAGAGCTCGAGGAAGAGGATATCGAGTAGCCATTAGTGGGCATCGTGTATATATGTCACTTAAGGGAAGCATGCGACGAGGAGCATTATCATCTGAATTACTTGTTGATGGTGATGAGGAAGTGAGTTAACATGGTGAGTTTGTTGCCAAACTTGTATTATCTGAGGATACAGAGCTAGAGAGGATATTATCTTCAGCTGGTATGACTTCTAAGATTGGAGCAACAACTTGAGGCGATTCTGATGGTATAGAAGAGTTATTCGGGAGTTTCGGAGCAGGACCTAGGATGCCATCTTTTTTGATAATGTTGGGTGACATCAAGAAAGTACCACCTGTATATGGAGGAGAGTTGAAGAGGCTGCCGAAAAATAGAATAGAGATTCATCAAAAGTAACATGTTGTGATGTATATATCCGTCCAGTTGGTATATGTAAGCAATGATACCCATGATGCATATTACTATAACTAAGGAAAATACATAATAATGAACGAGAGTCAAGTTCGTATTTAGAGTAAGGGCGTAACCATGGATAACATGCGCAATCAAAGATTCGAAGAAAGGTGTATTCAGGAGTTTGATTATAAAGTTTTTCTAAAGGATGCTTATGATTGAGCAATGGGGTAGGAAGTCGATTTATAAGATATACTGCAGTACAAACAGCTTCATCCCAAAATTTACGCAGAACCGATGCATGATAAAGAGGAGCTACTATATGTCTATGTTTTCTCTCAATGGAGCCATTTTGTTCTGGAGTGTGAGGGCAAGAGACTCGAAGAACAATCTCACAAGAGACAAGATGACGATGAAGGGCTTGATATTCCCCTCCCCAATCAGAATGAAGAGAGAATATTTTACGATTAAAATATCGTTCAACTTATTTTGAAAAATTATAGAATATATCAAATAAATCAGATTTTCTTTCATAGGATAAAGTCAGCTTATTTACTAAAATGATCAATGAAGGTAACATAATATAAGAAACCTTGGTTAGACAAGATAGGTGCAGGACCCCAAATATCAGAACGAATTATTTCAAGTGGAAAATCGAAAACGTATTTAGATGAAGAAAACAGTAACTTATGACTTTTAGATTCCACACATGCCTGACATGAATGAGATGAAGATGAGGTAAAGGAAGTAGGTAAATCATATCTATTTATGATCGACTGAACAATACGAAGGGAAGGATGACCAAGTCAAGCATGTCAGGCTGGTTTATTTGCGAGTTCACCAATAAAAGCTTTGATTGAAGAATTTTGAAGATAGTAGAGGTTATTTTTTATTTCCCCAAGAAACACAGTAGTATTTATCCCTCTATCTTTTATAAGATAATGATTATGATAAAATTCAAAAAATACATTGTTATCAAGGCAAAATTGACGTACGGAGAGTAAATTTTTAGTAATGGATGGAACATGAAAGATGTTGCACATGTGAAAAGTACGATTGGACAAATGAATGTATGTGTTTCCAAGATTAGTAATATGCAAACCTGAGCCATCACCTACTTGTACCGTATCCGAACTAGTATATGGTAGTACTTCTGTAAAGATATTGTAGTTTGATGCGACGTGATGAGTTGCTCCAGTGTCAATATACCATTTAGTAGATAAAATTTTTGAAGGTTTGCCATGAGTAGACATAGATGAGAGAACTTTATGATGGACTTGTGAAGTAGTTGCGTATCTTAAAGATCTTCTTAAAGATGAAGGACCACCGATGAAGGTTCTATCGAGTCTTTTAGGACATTAAATACCAATATGTCCAATTTAGAGTCAAATTTGACATATTCTTAAAGCTGAAGGACCACCGATGAAGGTTCTGTTGAGTCTTTTAGGACATTGAATACCACTATGTCTAATTTGAAGACAAATTTAATATCTCTGAATATTCGACATCAAAAAATTAAAAAAAATAACAACAACAAAGAACCAAAAGTTGTTGTAGCTTGGGCAGGCACAGAGGTTATTCTTCTTCTCCCCTACTATCCTGTCGTGAGTGGGCAGGTGATAGAAACAAGGAAGGAGGATGGCAAGCAAAAAATAGAGGAGGAAGAGACAAAACACTTTAAAAGTTGCTAGCCTTTTTTTCAAATAAAAATAAAAATAAAAATGGTGACATCAAGCGTCACATGAAGAAGAAGAAAGACGTCGTATAAGAAGAAGCGGCGCATAAGGTAAGAAGAGTTATTGCTTTGATACCATATTAGAGTAAGAGAAGTAGAAAGAGAGAAGAGAGGTAGAGAGAGAAGAGATAACAAAATAACTTTCTTAATTGAAAAAACTTATTCATGAGATACACAATTTATAGAGGCCTTGAGATGCTTAGTCAAATGAAAAATTAATAAGGAAACTGTTAATTAACAGATTCATAAAGAAACTATCAATTAATAGATTAATAAGAAAAATATCTAATATAATAATATATATTTAATAAGGAAACTGTTAATTAACAGATTTATTAAGAAATTGTCAATTAACAGATTACTAAAGAAAATATCTAAAAATATTTGACTCAGTCAATAATTTATTCTTTTTTATATCTTGGTAGCAATCCCATATCATGGTCCTCTAAGAAACAACACACAGTTGCACACTCCTCCACTGAAGCTTAATACCGTCCATTGCTGCTACAACTGCTGAGTTACGGTAGCTTTGTTCTCTTCTGACTGAACTTGATGTTCATTTCCCATTGCTGCTACAATTCACTTTTGTTCCAATCCCGTCTTCCATTCACACATAAAGCATATTACAATTGATTATCATTTTATTAAGGATCAAGTACAAAGTGGAGTTTTACGTGTCATTCGTGTCTCCTCGGAAGATCAATTAGCGATGTCTTGACTAAGTCCCTTCCGCGGACTCGTTTTCAATTGTTAAAGACCAAGATTAGAATCTCCACGGGAGCTCCTAATCTGGAGGGAATAATTCATTGCGTAATTATTAATTTCCTATAATGGATTTGACATATTAGAGGAAATAATTCATTGCGTAATTATTTAGTTTTCTATAATGACTTTGTAGATATTATGAAATAATTACAAACCTTATAGATTAGGCAAATAATTAGTTTTAAAATATTTTATTAATTATTTGCTATAATTGGAAAATCACTCATACTTGTATATACATCTCACCTTTATGAGGAATAAAAATAAGTCATTATTTTGAATTTCACAATAGAGTCTATAATTTCTAGAAGTGCAATCAAGTTGGGCCTAGTCAAGTCTGATTAATCCAAGTTTGTTGATTTATCAAGTCTGATTGTTTATTAAACAAATTGTTTGAGTTCAGACTCGACTCAACTCTATTTGAGGCCTTAGGCAAAAAAAATTTAGGTCTTTAATTGACATTGCTTAAAAAAAATTTCACTCACCCTTTTTTCATTGAGACTTGAGGCACAATAGATTCATCTAAAAATAAATATATTCAGAATTATTTAAAAACTAAGAAATATAGAAGTATATATGTCTAATTATTCAAAATGAAAAATAAAAAGAACAACCTTTATAAAAAGGAATAAATAAAATGGGACAATAATAGAAAGAATCATACTCCATTCTTCAACTCATCATCATCCACAAATCACAAAAAAATACATAAATAAAAAATACATATATAAAATAATTAAACTAAATGAAATCCCTAGAAAATGAAGATCATGATGAGATTAAACTGGCTATTATAATTTATCAAGAACTAAATGAGTCATCATCTAATGCTCCCGGGCGCCCGCGTTGCTCCCGGGCGCCCGCTGCGTCCCGGGCGCCCGCATCCGCACCCGCGAACCCGAACCTCTGCGAAGCCGAGAAGATAAAGTTTGACCAGTCAATCTGGGCGCCCCGGTTAAAGCGGATCCAGAGGATCAGACGCGACCGAGACTCTGGCGGATCGGAGGCCACGTGGGGGTGCCCCCGACGTCCCGGGCGCCCCCAGGCCCTATTTAAAGGCCCCTCGACCAAGGCTTCAGAGCAACACTTCCATTCAACGCCTCAAAGCTCTTCTGCTCTCGCGACTTGCTCCGGAAACCTTCCAACACGAGCCGACGACGTCCTGCTGCTCTGAGAAATTCAATCTACTTCGGACGTCGGTAAAGAAGAGCGTGTTTTGTTTACTGCACTTATTTCTTTTCAATCAAACTATTGTAAACTGTTTGCGCCTATATAGAATTGCCCAAAGTAAACGGTCAACGACTGTGGGCCTTGGAATAGGAGTCGACACAGGCTCCGAACCAAGTAAAACTTCCCGTGTTTGCGTTGTGTGTTTTTAACTTCCGCTGTGCAATTGCTCCTTACGTAAATCCGAAAATTTACCGATATTCACCCCCCCTCTATCGGTTTTCATGATCCAACAAGTGGTATCAGAGCGGGGAAGCTCAAATTTGGTGCAACCACCAATTTGAGAGTTTTTTTCGGATTTACGAAATTTTTTTTCATTTTATTTCTTTTCTTTTTTAATTAACACCACTCGATCTTTTCCGCCCTTTTTCAATTTTGAATTCTCATTTTTTTACCATAAGTTAGAATTGTTAAAATAATTAATTTTTGAAAATTTATCATAAACTTTTTTTATTATTTTAATATTTTTCTCGAAATTCATGCTGCTTTAATTCGAGCAATTTTTTTCTCAAACATTAAATTCTTATTTTTTCATTATTAATCAAAATTCAGAAAATCAACATTTTCAAAAATTTGTCGTAAATTATTTTCATTATTTTATTATTATTCTGCCTCGAAATTCGTGTATTTTTTTGGGCTATTTTTTTTCTCCCGCACTACTAATCCAAGACCAAGTCTTGGGACATTTCTATTTTTTTTGTGTGCGAGATTTAAACTAAATGGCCAATCAAGAATGGAATAGCATTCGTCCACCGCTCTTCTCTGGCGAAAACTTCAGGTTTTGGAGAAGACAAATGGAGTCCCTTCTGAAGGCCCACATGGACTTATGGCGGATCATCCAAACAGGATTCTCTCTCCCCGTAGAAGATGAGTTATCCATCGAATGGGACAAACTGGATGAACAAACCCTCAACCAAATCGAGACCGATGCAAGGGCAACTTCGATCCTACAATGTGGCCTAACCAAGGAGCAACTTGAACTAGTAGGACCATTCAGATGTGCCAGAGAAATTTGGGAGAAACTAACCAATCTACACGAAGAGAGCTCCGAAATTGAGTTAGCACCTGACTGTGAACTCGAGCCAGAGTCAGAAGACGAATTGACTGAGACAAAAATGGTAACCAATTTCGAATCCTTTTTTGAATCACAATTAGATAATCCAACAGATACTATAATGGTCGAGGAAGGTATAATTTCTAGTGCAGGGAAAGCTCCAAGAGAACCACCAGAGAAGAAGATTCAACCTGTACCCGAGTCCAACTCAGACTCAGAATTTGACGACAAAGAAGGAGACCGACCCAAACCGATCCAATTAGCTCGTGATCATTACAAGAGCACTGGAAAAACGATCGGGGAAGGTATGTTTTCAATATTTGAAAATTCAATATCTATCTCAAATAACATGATTAGTTTGTATAAATTAGTTAAGGTTAGTACATTAGAAAACTTAATTCATAACCATGCTAATTTTAAAAAACCAAAGTTTTATTTCGATTATGATGTAACTTAGATCAGTTTTTGTTTGCTTTAATTATGTGTTGCTTTTTATTTTATTTTATGCTTAGATTTTTTTTAATTAGTTTAAGGACTGGTTAGTTTAAGGATCAAACTTAACTGAAATTTGAACAACATAGTATTGGGTGGCGGTGAGATGATAGTACGTTAGGGAAGCCAATTCTAATAAGATCAAGTTTACTTGGTCTCTTTAGACTGGTGAAACTAGCCGAAGCTACCGATCCAAGACCCAAACTAGTTAGACCAGAATTTACCAAAAAGTAATTTTGAAGATGAAATTTCACTAAAAGGCTTTGTCTAGGAAAGGGTGGATGATCCCATAAGGCTACGGCCAAAGAAGGCCTAGTGCCTCGCCAAGACCTGGAAGCCAATTTTTGAAATTCAAATTTAAATTATTTTTTGTTAAATTCGAATCTAACACAAATTTTCAGTTAATTTTAGATTCAAATATCTCTTTTCAAAACAAATTTAAACTGGGTTTAAAAAAAAAATTAATTTAACTTTTCAAAATTAATCATGGTCTTTTCAAAATAAATCCTTCTATTAAAATATGCATCTCACAAAACAGTTAAGGATACCCTGTTTTGTCACTTAGAAATGGGTGAGATGCTTAGGACCTAAAAGTTGAGTCCAACCTAACCAACTAATTCAGATTAATCAAACTAAAATTAAATTCAATTAAATCCTAATTAATCAATTAAATTCAATTAAATCCTAATTAATCAATTAAATTCAATTAAATCCTAATTAATCAATTAAATTCAATTAAATCCTAATTAATCAATTAAAATCAATTAAATCCAAATCAAATCTTAATTAAATCAAAATTAAATCAATTCAATTAAATCTTAACAAATTAAATTTAATTCAATCAAATTCAAATTTAATTCATCTGATTTTTAACAATCAAATTTAATTTAACTAACTTTTAAAATTGAAAGTTAAAATTCTAATTGATTTCAAAATCCTCAAAATCATTTTTTTTACTAAGGTTAGATGGTTCAAAATTAACCATTTTTTTTAAATTTAAATATTTGTCTCACACAACCCATAAGGTTAACATGTTTGACCACATAGAACTGGGTGAGACATCTAGGACCTAAAAGCATAAATATCTATTTTTCAAATTAATTCAGTTTACTGTACCCTACTGTTCATCTCTATTTTTTCAAATTTCATGTTTCTTAAAAGTCAACTGAGTCAAACATAGTTAAGATGCTATTAATTGATCAAACATAGTCAAACCTGCACACTGAAATCCCTTAAGGAACTTAGATAAAAGTCAGACTGTGTTGGATACAGAGGGAGTTTCTTTTAATACTTTTCAAAATTTTTAAATTTTTTCAAAAAGCCTTATGCTCCGAAACTTATTATCATCTCAAAATAAGGTTTTCAAAAATTGATTCAAAATCCTCGTATATCACTAACTCTTTGAAAAATTATCATCATTTCAAATGATTTGTTTTAAACTGTGCTTTCATTCCAAGTTGTGTTTTCAAAAATTATCTTCTTAAAAACTATCATACTTCAAAGTTATTCTTTTGGTTTTGATAAACCCTAAAGACACAAAGGAGATCTACTTAATGATCTACAAGGACTCCGAGGATGTGTCAAATTTAGGGGGAGTCTAAACCAAAAGAAATTATTTCTAACAACTATTTTCTTTGGCAATTATTGTTTATTATTCTTTTGATATGAACTGACCCCTAAGGACTCAGAGGAAGAATACTTGTGGTCAACAAGCTTCCAAGGACTATATCAAGTTTAGGGGAGGTTAAATTAAAAGAATTATTAAACATTTCAAAATAATATGTTTTAATACACTAAGTTTTCATAATTCTTTTGAAAATACAAGTAATTTGCCTTTAAAAATATCATTATTTTTGAAAATATTTTTGTGGTTTAGTAAATCATTGTTGAAATACCTTTAGAAATAATATTTGCTTGAATCTTGAGAATTTCTAGGACACTTAAGAAAATGCCCTTGTAGTTAACAAGGGTTCCTAGGATTGTGTCAGATTGGAAAAGAAACCTAGTCAAGTAAAATATTATATTTTCAAAATGCATAACATTTTTTTTCAAAAGCACTTATATCTTCAAAAATGCATAACATTTTTTTTCAAAAGTACCAATACTTTTCTAAGGCAATAATATTCTAAGTACATTTTTTTCAAAAGTACTTATAATTTCAAAAATGCATAACATTTTTTTAAAAGTACCAATACTTTTCTAAGGCAATAATATTCTAAGTACATTTTTTTCAAAAGTACTTATAATTTCAAAAATGCATAACATTTTTTTTCAAAAGTACTAATACTTTTCTAAGGCAGCAATATTCTTAGTACGTGAAGTTTTTAAAGAGTTGCCTACAAATACAAATTTTTTTTGCACAATACCTTTTAAAGTGGAGTTTTGTTGATACAATTCAAACTTCTGCTATGCTTTTAACAGTTATACTAAGTATTTTTATATTTTCAAAACTCATAGGCTCTGATACGTAATTTCTTCTCAAATCTACTTTCAAAATATATTTCGTTATTGATATATATATCCAGGGGGAGAGTAGAAAAAGTGTGATATTAGAAATTAAAATCTTCCTTAAACATTTTCCCCTTTTCAATGAAAGTTTATCTTAGAAATGGTTTAAAACTTAGGAGAAGAATTTCACAATAAAGGGGAGAGAAAAGAAAGAGAGAAATTGTTTTAATCCTTATCTCTTTTTCAAAAAGTGCTTCAAAAGGTTCTAAGTATTTCTAAGTGTTTCAAATTTTTGTTAAGTGCATGTCTTCTCCTAAGTAAAATTTTTTTTAATAAACAAAATTTGTTTGAGAAAAAAAAAACTTGTTCAAGAATTTTGCCAAATATTTCCAATTAAAGTTTTTTTTGTGAAAAACTGGTTTTCCAAAATGCACAGTGTTTCCAAACAAATATTTCTAAGTGCGCAAAAATTTTTGTTGGTAAACAAATTGTTTTTGGGAAATTTGGATTCAAAATTTTGCCTAAGTAATTTTTTTTTGTTTTAAACAAAATTTAGGCTTGCAAAGCTCTTCAAAATGGAAAATTGTCTAAGTATAAAAAGCTTTTGGTGCAAAGGCTTTTATTTTTTTAAAAAATACTTTGTCAAAAACTTAGAAAAACTCATAGATCCCTGTTAGATACCTTGCTCTCCCATGTTTATTTTTGATATATGTCAAAGGGGGAGGAACGGTCAAAGTTAAGGGTAATAACACAAGCATTCTGGGATTTAGGGGGAGTATAATTTTTTTTTAATCTACACTTATACTGTTCATACTCCTTCATTTCTTAACTGTTATATGTTTATACTTAACTTTGAATTGTGTTGCCATAAATCAAAAAGGGGGAGATTGTTGGTGCAGGAAGTACCATATCGAACCTTGTTTTGATATTAGCAAAGGATTCAAAGTTAAGTTTGTTTGTGATCTAACAATATTCACTGAGTGTGCAGGAAAAGTCCTAGTGAAGGACTGCTAGGCACCTGGCGAAGGACTGCCAGGATACAAAGCCCTAGCGTAGGACTGCTAGGCACTGGCGAAGGACTGCCAGTATCCAAGCCCTAGCGAAGGACTGCTAGGCACTAGCGAAGGACTGCCAGTATCCAAGCCCTAGCGAAGGACTGCTAGGCAACTGGCGAAGGACTGCCAGTATCAAGCCCTAGCGAAGGACTGCTAGGCACCAGACGAAGGACAGCCTGGGACTGAAGCCCTAGCGAAGGACTGTTAGGCAACTGGCGAAGGACTGCCAGTTTACAAGACCTGACAAAGGACCGTCAGGCAAAAGTCCAACCAAAGGAGTGGTTGGCATCAGGTAAACTCTCCCGAGAGGAGTAGGTGAGGACGCGTTCCTCGTCGAGGGAACAGTAGGCGTCGGTTCGACCTAGGACCCCATTTTGGAGACCAAAGTCAGAACCAAGACAGCTAAGGCTGTATACACAAATATTCTATTGCTTTATTGTGTTTTGGACTAACCCTGGATGCAGGACCAAAGGAAGAAGTGTCTGCAGCTCAGATAGCCTCAAAGGAGTGAGGTGGTAGCTGAGTAGGGCGACCGGAGTGTCCCGGGCGCCCCCAAGGGGCATACAAAACAAGTAAAGTCAAGCTGAGTTCGGATACAGGCTGGGCCGGGCAGACCCGGGCGCCCGCGTGCTCCCGGGCGCCCGCGCTGCTCCCGGGCGCCCGCTGCGTCCCGGGCGCCTGCATCCGCACCCGCGAACCCGAACCTCTGCGAAGCCGAGAAGATAAAGTTTGACCAGTCAATCCGGGCGCCCCGGTCAAAGCGGATCCAGAGGATCAGACGCGACCGAGACTCTGGCGGATCGGAGGCCACGTGGGGGGCGCCCCCGACGTCCCGGGCGCCCCCAGGCCCTATTTAAAGGCCCCTCGACCAAGGCTTCAGAGCAACACTTCCATTCAACGCCTCAAAGCTCTTCTGCTCTCGCGACTTGCTCCGGAAACCTTCCAACACGAGCCGACGACGTCCTACTGCTCCGAGAAATTCAATCTACTTCGGACGTCAGTAAAGAAGAGCGTGTTTTGTTTACTGCACTTATTTCTTTTCAATCAAACTATTGTAAACTGTTTGCGCCTATATAGAATTGCCCAAAGTAAACGGTCAACGACCGTGGGCCTTGGAATAGGAGTCGACACAGGCTCCGAACCAAGTAAAACCTCCCGTGTTTACGTTGTGTGTTTTTAACTTCCGCTGTGCAATTGCTCCTTACGTAAATCCGAAAATTTACCGATATTCACCCCCCCTCTATCGGTTTTCACGATCCAACACATTTGAATGGATTTTTATGAATAAAAAAAAATTTCGTATTGAGCCGATTAAGCACATTCGTAATGATTTAACATTTTTACATTATAACATCTACCACCTCATTAAAAAGTATGAGATCCATATACCACATACATATTAACATTAACATTTTCATTTTCTCATATTCATTTAACATTTAAAATCCATTATTTATGCAGTCCACATACCATATGTACATTATCTCACATATATATTATCTCATATATATATTCTTTATTTTCAATTTCATTTACCAATTAAAATGATTATTATTTAAAATAAATAATAATAATAATATTTTTAAATATATTTATTATTATTTGAAATTAAAATATTATTATAAATTCAAAAATGAAAGAGTTTCACATAAAAAAATACATACTAACATATAATTAAAAAATAACATATAAATTAAACAAAAAGTGAAATTATAAAATACTAATTCAGGAGTTGTTTCTATATTGTGATCAAATATGTTCAACTAAGTCGGTATGAAATTGATGATACGCATGACTGCCACGTAGTTTAAAATTTATTCAAAAATAATTATAAAATCCTTGATTAACCTTTAACGTGCGATTTTACATCGACATTAACATGCTACATGCGTTCATCGAATGTTATAATGGCTGAGAAATATACGGTTGCAGGTGCCCTAACAATTGTAGAAGAAAGATAATGACTATTAAAGCAGAGTCGGTTTTTGAAAAAATGGGTTTTACTTTTTACTGGATTTTTTTTTGACTAAATACTTTTTTACTATATTTTGAACGTGTCATGGATTTAACGGATGATATTTTATAAATTTAATTAAAATGTAAGCCATTGATGAAATAATTTATATTCTGAATCAATAATTATCATATTATTATTTGGGTCATCGATAGAATTCGGATTCAGCTTCGCGAAGTTGGGCCCAAGTAGAAGTCGGGTCCATAGGACATTGGACGGTTCTGATTGATTGTTCCCGTGTTCCAAATGATCCTCCGTTCCAATCAGGGCTTCGGAGATAACTACGTCGAAATGGCGGCCTACCTTCGCTACTCCTCTCGGGATTTCTTCCTCGCTGCGTAGGTTGGCGGAGCAAGGCGGCATCTAACAGCTCGCCCCCGGCAAGATGGTAACCGTCGGCTTCTTACGATTTGACTCATCGTGTTGATTTCCTTTCTTTGTGGATGTTTTGTTTTAATTCTTCATAGAGATTATGAGAAAGTGAACGTTGCTGGGATATTTTGGCTTTCCTCTCTGTTCTATGTTGTTTGATAGCTGTATTCAACTTTGGTGCCAATTTTGCTGGACTTCACTGTATCAGTCCGAAGTAACAAGCAACCATTTATGAATCTTAGTTTCTGTAAAAATGCTATCAAAAAGGTATTTTTGTGTTAGGTTAGTGAATCTAGACCATCGGTATCTTCTGTGTATAGTTAATATTGGTACATTATTTGGTTTACCTGTTGGACGTGTAAATGCACACAGGAAGAATGGGTATCGGTTGCCCATTCTCTTCCCCTTCCATCCATTATGTGCAATTAGAGCACACATTATGGAGGAAGGCGAAAAGCTTGGAAGGTGGAAAGCATGGAAGTTGAAAAACTTACCTTCTTCTCCTATACAAGTTTCCCCAAGGAATCCATCAGCACATAGAAAAAACAAGAAAGGAGAGCATTGAGGGATTTGGTTTGTGGCTATTGGAGAGCAGCTCAATTCGTTTGTGATTGCTTTTCTGACAATAAGGAAAAGATCAAGATCTCCTATCGATCACTGTAAGTGTTTAATGTTTGAATATGTATTTCATGCTAGAGATCTACTAATGGTATCAGAGCGCGTTAGACTTGTAAAAACATGAAACTCTTGAAAGCATATTTATTCGCTATCGATCACTCCGTCGAGAAATTGCGACTGCACTTCGTGACAGTTTCCTCCTGAGTTGACGACATTAGGTAGTCGCAATTTCGGCTGTTTACCTCTGTTCACCTCGCTGGCCAGGTGACTGTGGCACGTGCCAGCGACCGTGTTTTTCATGGAGAAGAAATCGTGGTGATGACTGTCGCTGGGGTGACTACCGCGACACGTGATAGGCGATTGATTTCCGTGGCTAGAAAGCACTGGCAATCGCGTCGGGAGACCGGCGATCGATGGCGATGTAGGGGCGTGTGAGTCATGCGGCAGTAAGTATTGTGACGAAGAACAGTGTTTGAGAAGGTTTTAATCGATTAAAATAGAGTAATCGATTAAATTGAGAAAAAGTTTGATTTTAGAAAATCGAATAAAAAAACAAAAAAAAGGGGCACGTGAGAGAAAACAAAAGGTGAATCGATTACATTTTTTTTAATCGATTAAACTTTTAAGTTTAATAGATTAAATAGAATTTAATTGGTTTTCTCTCCATAAACCGGTCTGGTTCAATTGGTTTGAACCAATATGGTCCAAATTAGACTTGGGTCTAACATAAACCATTAGTTGATTTAACTAGATTAAGTTGGTCCAATCAAACCTAGTTTGGTTCAAACCATTAGTTGGTTTAATCAGACTAGTTTGATCGAAGCCTAAACCGAATAAATTGGTTTAAACAATAGGACCGAGTCTAAATTAAATGGGCCTAGGTTAAACAATGACAATAGGATATCCAAATCGATCGGTCCAGTGCGTTAGTCAACTGTAGCTCCTCAAATAAAGAAAATTTATTTATCTTATTTGCTCGTGTGCTATTTCTATGCATATGTGTGAATTGAAATGAACCAGTTTTGTTATTGGTTTGTCGGTTTTGTGTTGATAATATTATTTTTCAATTTCAGATGTGCGTGAGATATGCACCATGACTCATCGCGATGAATGACGCAATGAGCTAATGGAGCAGATAGAGGAGGTTGACTATAGTTCGATTTTCGAAATCCAAGGAAATATGGGAAGATTGGATCGACTATTTTGGAAACTCGAGCAGGAAGAGTTTTCAATCTTGAATGACTACAGAATTGGGGCATTGATTCGTTCGTTTCTGAGGCGTGCGAGGGAAGTTGCACACCATATATGGGGACGCCATGAATGTCGTATCTCATATGCTGAGTTATGCAAGCAGTTACATCGTCATGACTTTCTAGAGAATCTAGAAGATTCTGAGGAAGACCCAGAAGAGGATCCTGAAGAATTTAAGGAGGATCCAGAGGAAGACCCTGAAATATTTGAGGAAAATCCTGAAATGGTTGAGGAAAATCCTGAAATACTTGAGGAAGATCTTGAAATGTTTGAAGAAGATTCTGAAATATTTGAGGAAGATCCTGTAAAAACTTTGGAATATCTCGAAATTGGTCGATTTGAGATGAACGAGAGAGTGATGACCACTGCCCTAGTATGTTTTATTATAGGAGTGATATCAACTTATCTAGTTTATTAAATTCTGTAGTTATTGTCATTATGTACGAACTAAATAATCTCATTTAATAAAGTCATATAGTATAGACTGTTATTATATACGAACAGTACTATATTTTAATGAAAAAGTTACGTTATGTGTTAACTGACTTGAAAATGATCAGTTCATTTTTTGCAAATGATTAGTTTATTAGTTCATTTTTGATGGGATGTATATAATAGAATTGATCAATGTTGATTAGATTGGATCATACGAATGATGAGTGGAAACACAGTTACCACTTGATTTCGTAAACTAACTCAAATTTACATTGAGTCAATCATAAATTATGTACATATGATATACACTGAATTACTGAATAATATGCTTATTTATGATAGATCATGACAACTAAGAACATTATAGCCGAAGAGAAATTATATGAGGATAACTATAAAATATGACATCTCAGGATATAATATGTTCTTGAGGAACAAGAAGTTCTAGAGGCTGTGAATCAATTCATGGAAGAACTTGCTAATCATTCAAACGACATAATATAAACTTGATCTTGATGCCTATAAGGCATGAAAGAAAAAGGATTCCATTGCTAAGAGGATATTGTTTAGTTTAATGGTAGACAACCTGGTATTTGAGTATGAGCCATTACTATCAGCTCATGTTGTTTGGGTAGTCCTGAGAGAGAAATACAGTGGAGTTAGTTTAAGCAAGCTTCGCCAACTGACAATTAAGTTTGACAGTTGTAAAATGTGCCCGAATGCTACCATGACCTAATATCTGAGGGAAATAGGTAATATGATTCAGGAGCTAAAGACTGATGGTCATGAGTTGACCGATGAACAACAAATTCAGGCAGTTATTCGTTCCCTTCCTGATTCTTGGGAAACGATGAAATATAACCTTACTCATAGTGAGTATCAAGACTTTCACTGATGTCTCACGCCATATTGAATTGGAGGCGGAGAGAATAGAATCCACAAGGATTTTTGAACAAGCTTTTGTAGTTGAAGGTTATAGATCTAAGAATAAGAAAAGATGGTTCAAGAAAGGAATAGATAGGCGAAAAAAGTTGGGGTTATTGCTGTGCAAGACCTAATCAAGAAGAAAGGAAAGAAGCATGGAAAGAAATCTAAAAGCAAGCTGACTTGCTATAAATGTGGCAAGAAGAGCCACTTTGCTTGGGAATGTACTGAGCTGAGAAATCTAAGTTTTTCTTCTTTTCATGAGTATTATGTTGCTAGTTCAGTGTTATTAGTTGATTCTTATCCTTTGTGAATTATAGATTTAGGAGCAACGAACCATGTAACTCGTGATTGAGCTACATACATAGAGTATCGTCGGATACCAGCTAGCAATAAGTGGATATACGTGGGAAATAATGCAAGAATTGAAGTCAAAGGAATTGACACTTGTAAACTCAACCTTCGTGGTGGACGTATCTTATTTCTGTATGATGCCCTGTATGCTCCTGAGATTCGACGGAATCTGATTTCCGTTAATAGTCTTCTTGAATTGGGTTGTTGTATGAACTTTTATAGTCGTTGTGTGGAACTGAAAATTAACTCTATGTTAATAGGATATGGTTATGTATCGAATGGTTTCATGGTTCTTGATGTAGAACCAGATGTTAATTATGTAAATAATGGTTGTTTTTTAAACATTGTTCTTACTAGCGATGCTGATGTTAATGATGAAGTTTGACATGCTAGATTAGGACATATATGACAAGAAAGAATGAATTGATTAGTCAGAGAGGGTTTACTTGACAATCGTGCTAAAGAGAACTTATCTATATGTGAGGATTATCTTGCTGGAAAAGTAACTAGAAAAATTATTTAGTAAGGCTATTAGGGTTGAATCACCATTGCAATTGATTCATTCAGATATTTGTGGTCCAATGAATGTGAAGGCTAGACATGGAAGTTCTTATTTCATTACATTTATTGATGACTTTATGCGTTTTGGTCATGTACATTTGATTTCTCATAAATTTGAAGTATTAAATTGCTTTAATCGTTATTTGAACGAAGTTGAGAATCAATTGGAATGTAAGGTTAAAATCTTTCGCACTGACCGTGGCGGTGAATATTTGTCTGATCAGTTTAAGATAATATGTAATGAGAAAGGAATTATTAGATAGCTAACTATCCTTGAACTCTACCGCAAAATGGAGTTGCTGAAAGATGAAATCGAACTATTCTCGAAATGGTTAGGTCGATGATAACTCAAGCTAATTTGTCTATTTTCTATTAGGAGTAATGATAGGGAGAGTGAATTTGGGAGAGTGAATGGGAGAGTGAATGACGTGGCAGTTATTGTATACACGTCCGATCGCCGATCGGACACCACCGGCGACCTCTGATCACCGTCCCGAATCAAACTATGTCCTAAGAAGATCGGTGAACTCATCGGGAATCGCCGCAATTATGATCTTGTCGCATTCACCGTCAATCCGGCGAGATCTCAATTACCGGCGACCCTGTCGGGTTCACCATCTTCTTAGGACATAGTTTGATTCGGGACGGCAATCAGAGGTCATCGGTGGTGTCCGATCGGCGATCGAACATGTACACATTAGCTACACGTCATTCACTCTCCCATTTACTCTCCCAAATTTACTCTCCCAATCATTACTCTTTCTATTAGGGTGATGTATTATTAGTTGCAACCTACATACTTAACTGAGTCCCTTCTAAATCTGTTCCATCTACTTTATATGAACTTTGGGCAGGCAGAAAATCAGATTTGAGTAATTTGAGACCTTGGGGGTCAGCTGCTTATATTCATGATAAAACTCACAAATATGAAACATTAGGACCCAGGGGTAGAAAGTGTATCTTTGTAAGATATTCTAATACCTCTAAGAGTTATGTTTTCATTGGTGAGCAACAAGATAGAACTATCTCTGAAATAGAGTCACGAGATGCTATTTTTCTCGAAATCGGGTTCTCAACAAGAGGTAAAGTTGATAAAATGATTCCTTTATTTGCAATAGAGGAGGAGGATACTGTTCCTTTATCAATAAAGGAATCACAGAGAATCCCTGAATTTAGTCAACCTAGTTGGAGTGAATTGCTTATGAATGAGTCAGTTTCTCAATAGTGTAATCTACGAAGTAGTTGTCAGATTATTCCTCGGAGAAGGTTTGACATTGAGAATGAGACATTAATGATTCTCCCAGTGGATGATGAGGAGCCTCGAACAGTTGAGGAGGCATTGAAATGCTCGGTTAAGGAGAAATGGAAAGTTGCAATGGATGAGAAAATGGAGTCTATGAGAAAGAATCAAGTTTGAGATTTAGTTGAGAAGGGCTNTTTGGGTGAACTACCCCTAGTTGCTAGCACAACTAAGATAGTTTTTCTCTGAAGTCGAGATCATGTCCATGTGGATACTACTAGAGGCACGAATACTTGAACGTATAAGAGATCCGGCGAATCGAGGGCGTGCGGGATAAACGAAGAACTCACACCAAAAACATAACACTTAGTTAGATAGATCAAATTTTATATAAGTTTTTCTTTTACATGGATCACACGAAGAGATCTCAAATTTCCACTACGTTTTAAAGTATTTTTCACATAGAGATCCCTATAAAGACCAGTAATACAACCTTCTGCAAACTTACAACCATCAACCAGTTTTGTTTCAAAAGTGGATGATGAACCTAGAGATGTCTAAATCACTCCAAAACAAGGTCATTTATTCTCCACTCAATCTCCTTATTACACTCATGCCATCAAACACCATCACGATCCAAGTAACATAAACTTTTTCAACACGAAAGCCAACAACAACGTTATTGCTGACTTAAACTTTAAGAGGTTATAATTTTTTATTTAGGTTAACTATGATTCCCTTCCCGAGTATAATTCTCTCAGCACTCGGACCCTCACGACTCAGCTGACCCTTCCAGCAGCCTTGACCTGTTGCCTTCAAGCCTTCTTCGACTTTGGCTTTTGTCCCTCGGATGCATACGAACCCGTGGCTCGTTCTCATGCCATCCTTTGCGTATGCCTCAAAGTTCGCTTCCCTCGGCTCATTGTTCCTGCTTTGTCCACGGTCCCTCCATTCAGCAGTCTCGACCTGTTGCCTTCAAGCCTTCTTCTTCTTTGGCTCTCGTCCCTTGGATGCATACGAACCCGCGACTCGTTCTCATGTCATCCTTCGTGTATGCCTCGAAGTTCGCTTCCCTCGGCTCATCGTTCCTGGTTTGTCCACGGTCCCTCAGATGCATACAAGCTCACGACTTGTCTCGTCATGCCATCCTTCACCGGACCCGAAGTCGTCCAGCTAAATCCATGTGTATCCTGCAAACCTGCACACTCAAATACACATATCAAACACAAGGGTAAACCTAACTTAAACCCTTGTCCCAAATATCAAAACACATGGTCACTCTGGACCATAGATTGCTCCAACAGTTGGTTCTTAAGATCATCAACATCTTGTTGCTGATCTTTTGAAGACCAACAATATAGTCTTTTGCAGACCGAAAACTATCAGCTAGTTTCATTTCAAAAATAATTGATAGACCTAGAGATGTTTAATTCACTCCAAACAAATACCCATGTGCTCGATTGAGTCTCCTTATTACACCCATATAGTAAAATACCATCAAGTTGCACTATATTGAGAGCAATGATATTTTTTAACTCGATTCAAGTATAATAAAAATTTTCAACACGAAGACCAACAACAACATTATTGTAAATTTAAATTTTGAGAGGTTATAACTTTTATTTCGGGTTGAATTATGGGACACATAATATATCAAATCGAAGTTCATTTAAAGATATTTGATTTAATATATTGTGTGCCCTATGATTCAATCTGATTTAAAAGATATGATCTCTTAAAATTTATCCAACATATACGTTGTAGCATCTGCAAAATCATAATTGCTACAACTATAAGATATAAGTTTGAGAGGACATAACTTTTGATTCAGACTAATCCATTAGAAGCACAATATATCAAATCGAAGATCTTTGAACCATTTTTGATTTGATATATTGTGTGTCTCATAATTCAACCCGAATCAAAAGTTATCATTGTTGATGCAATCATGCCATGGATGAGAAGTTTTAATAATTTATATTATTTAAGTTTAAGTTAATACGTTAGATTTAATATTGGGTTTCAAGTGTGCAGTATGAGAGAAGTCCAAGGAAAGGTTACTTGGCTTGAAGACCTAGAGATGAGGAAGCTCCAGGCAAGAAGTCCAAAGAATGGTTGGAGACCGGATTCTTAGCATGAAGACTCGGAGATGAGGAGTCTCGTGGCATGAAGTCTAGGAAAAAAGAGGTTTCGCTGGCACAATATAATTGAGATCGATTGAGAACATGCATGAAGGTTTAGGATTGAGAATCCTAAATCTAGGTGTATCAATCGATTTACCAATCGATTGGAAAGGTACCAATCGATTAGCATATCGATTGGGAGACATTCTGTTCTCAAACAGAATGCTCCCTAATCGATCAACCAATCGATTGGTCGATCGATTGGGAGATATTCTGTGCGAGAATAGAACACTCCATAATAGCTCCACCAATCAATTACGAGCCATTCTGTGCGACAACAAAATGCTCCTTAATCGATCAACCAATTGATTGAGAAGTCATAAATCGATTGGCCGATCTATTGGGAGAAGTTTTGTCCGAAAACAGAATGCTCTGTCATGAATTAACCGATCAATTACGAGCTATTCTGTGAGACAATAAAATGCTGCCTAATCGATTGGCTAATAGATTAGGGCACTGCTTAATCGATTGGGATGCATTCCTCACGAGAATAGAATGCTCCTGAATCGATTATTTGATCGATTAAAGCGACCAATCGATCAATGCATGATCCCAATTGATTAAAGTTTAAAATAAAATAATCCCAACCATTAATTTGAGATCCGTACTGTTTAATGGCTATATGGTAATCAATTGGGACTTTTGCCAATCGATTGGTGACACAAAAAAGCAGAGAAACGACCGCCTTCTGAGCCATTTAAAAGGAGATTTTGAAGCGGAAAGAAAGACAACTGTTACATTGCATTTCTCATCATCTCTGTGCTTAAGCTCTCTGCCAAAGCTCTCAACATCATCTTCAAGCAACCAAGAGAAGGGGATTCAAGCCAAAAATTATAATATTTCTTTTTTTCTCCTCCTTATTGCTGTTCTTTCCTTGAGGACTTTCAAGTTTGCTGTAAAAGGGTTTCTCCACCTTTAGTGTTGTTCTGAGAAGGAAATTTCATAGTGGAATTTGTGATCGCTGGTGTGACCCCTTGGATTAGTCACTCCAAGGAGGTGGAGACCAAGTAAATTAAAGTGTTAGCATTGTGTTTGGGGTTATTCAACTTCGAGTTTTCGCTGTGAAGAAAACAAATTAACTTGAAGAGAGCTATTCACCCCCTTCAAGCTTTATCGGTCCTAACAATCGTCTCTCAAAGTTATAACTTATTGTAGCAGCTATGATTTCATAGTTGCACAATGTGTTGCTAGTTTCTTAAGATCAGCAACATGTTGTTGTTGATCTTCTGAAGATTAGCAACACAGTCTTCTGCAGACCAATAACTATCTGCCAATTTCATTTCAAAAGTGGCTGATAGAACTAAAGATATCTAATTCACTCCAAACAAATTCCTATGTACTCAGCTCAGTTTTATTATTACATCCATGTCGTCAAATACTATCACGATGCACTATATTAAGAGCAGCAATATTTTTTTAACTCGATTCAAGTATGATAAATTTTTTCAACATAAAAATCAGCAACAATGTTATTGCTGATTTAAACTTTGAGAAGTTATAATTTCTAATTCAAATTAAACTATGAGATGCACAATATATCAAATCGAAGCTTGTTCAGAGATATTTGATTTGATAGATTTAGATCTCATGATTCAATCTGATTTAAAAGTTATAATCTCTCAACATTTATCCAGCATGCTACAATAGCACATTGTAACAACTATGAAGTTGTAGCTGCTACAACTACAAGTTATAACTTTTAGAAGACATAACTTTTGATTCAAAATAATCCATAGGAAGAACAATATATTAAATCAAAGATCTTTGAACAAGTTTTAATTTGATATATTATGCGTCCCGTAGTTTAACCCGAATCAAAAGTTATAACCTCTCAAACTTATAATTTATTGTAGCAACTATGAATTCGTAACTGCTACAACGTATTGCTGGTTTCTTAAGATCAACAACATGTTGTTGCTGATTTTCTGAAGACCAACAACACAGACTTCTGCAGACTAGCAAATATCAATTAATTTCATTTCAAAAGTGGCTAATGGACCTAAAGATATCTAATTCACTCTAAACAAAGTTCTATGTACTCTGCTCAGTCTCCTTATTACACCCATGTCATCAAACACCATCGCGATGCATTATATTGAGAGTAGCGATATTTTTTTAACTCAATTCAAGTATGATAATTTTTTTAACATGAAAACCAACAACAACGTTATTACTAAGTTAAACTTTAAGAGGTCATAATTTTTAATTCGGGTTGAACTACGAGACGCATAATATATCAAATCAAAGCTCATTCAGAGATCTTGGATTTGATATTTTATGCATCCCATGATTTAATCTGATTTGAAAGTTATCACATCTCAAAATTTATCCTGCATATATTTTTATTAGCCCGCAGAAAATGCTTCTGAAGCCTTTGAATGCATCGTACCTCGATTCTGCCCATGACGTTTTCTCGAATTTTGATGATGATTTCAAAAATCAACAACATAGTTTGTTGATTTCTGAAAATCAACAACACCGTGCTGATTTACGAAAATTAGTAACATGATGTTGTTGGTTTAAGAAAATCAGCTCTATGTTGTTGATTTACGGTTTTAGAGAAGTATCAAAGGTCTAAAACTCAACTTTTATCTCAAATTGTCGACGACTTGCCATGTCACTTTGTGTTGCTGGACGGAGGTGAAGGGACGATGATGAATAGCCACCGCCAGTGCTCCAACGATGGAGGAAACATAGATGAAAGAGGAGAGATATATGAAAGATTAAGTTTAAAAAAAATAAATGAAAAGAAAAGAAAAGGATATTATGAGAAAAGAAATAAGAAAAACTACATGATTTAAATATTTTAAAAGTACCTATGTGATTTGAGAAAAACACAAAATTATCTAAGCTCTTTGGTAAAACATAAAATTCATCTAAATTATCATTATTTTTAGAACTATTTTTTCACAGGAGAAAAAAAAATAACCCTCTCATCCGTGGAACCTCTATTTTTTAAAATAATATTAAAATAGTTATGATAATGATTGTTAAATGCTTATAAAAGTAATTTTGATCCATTATTAGTAATTTTAATCAAATTAATAAAAAAATATTTTAATATAAAATACATTAATCAAGTAAAATAAAAAAATAAAAATAAAAATAAGACGAGACGATGACGAAAATAAAGATATAATTTTTATCCTATAATTTTTAAAATTTTAATATCTAAATTTATTTTTTAAAAATATTATTTTTTTAGTTAAATAAGTGGATCTAGAGTGGCCTAATTAATGAACTTGATAAAAGTAAAATCCAAATTTATATAGTCCAATTAATTGATTACAGACCGACTGAACAGTAAACTAAGCTGAATATATATATATATATATATATATATATATATATATATATATATATATATATATATATATATATAATTGATGGCATTAAATAGAAGTTTAATTAGTTTTAATTTTCGAAATAATTTTTTAAAATATGGTTTGGTTTTCCATTTGACTCCCTTTGAATGTGTGGACAAATAATAAAGATGATGTTTCCTTATGAGTGAAAATCTTCTCCACATTTGCTACTCTTCTAATCGACATTGATAACATCTCACTCTAGCCTATTATTTTATTATTATTATTATTTAGTTGGTATCATATATTCAATTTACATGGAATAACTCTAAGAATGATCGATTTGGCTTTACGAAAATTTTTTATTAACCATCAAGAGTAAATTGAGAATCTCTCACAATGAACATCCTATCAACCCAACTTTTTTAGATGGATCACTTCGCTATATAACCGGTCTGTTTTACTCTATAATTTATGAGTTAGAAAGGGATAAATGGTAATCCACTTCTACTTTTGATTGATTGCCAAGTTTTGTTAGTCATAAACACCATAATACGCCACAAGATTAGAGAGGGGTTAAGGATGTAGGAACTAAAGAGGCACAATTCAAACAAATAATAATAATCACTATATTTCCAATCACAAAACAAGAACTATGGTATGTCTCTATAACCATGCCATTGTTGCCTAGCTCATAGTTCAACAATTCAAGTCGAGTTTCCTCTCAAGATGGGTGGGTCGACATAGGGGCCGCGTAACCAGCCGTCAGCGATGACACGGTGGGCGGCCTCCGTCATGTGAATTCCATCCCAATTCACATGGGTTGATACATTCGCGCACACGGTGTAATTCTTCTCGTTGCACCTACGCTTTTGATCGTAGTTGTAGATGTTGTTGCCACCCCCACAGCAAGTCCTCAAGGCTCCGGCAGTGAATCCTATGACAATCATTTGAAAAACCATATATCAAGGTTTAATGCAACATGTTGATGGTGTGTTTACTTAGATGGATGAATGAGCTAGGCAAGGGCATTTTATAGTGTGTTTACTTGGATGGATTAGTGTTGTTTGATTTAGTGTGAATGGTCCACTTATGAATTGATGGCCAAAAAAGCGAAGAGCGGTCCAATGGCGATCGGTTAGTGTCTTAGTGACCATGATTATCGACTTTATTATGGATAAGAGTGGAGCATGGAATCATCAATCCTAGACCTAAATTTTGCCTCAACTATCAACAAATTTACTTAGACAAGATGATGGTAAAAAGGACCTTCATATTGTTTTGTGAGTGTTGCTTTCTACATTAATATAGAAAAATTATTATTATTTTTTATATTAAATAATAATAAATAAGAGATTAGGGCATCAAATGATCATTAAAGAGTCGTATAGAATAGTGGGAATGAGTATAGATTAGGGCATGCAACTTGTTTACTTAGATGGATGAGTTTTAGTGGGAATGTTCCACTTATGAATTGATGGGCAAAATAAGCGAAGAGCGGTCCAATGGCGATCGGTTAGTGACCATGATTATCGACTTAATCGGTTTCATATCGGTATTAGTGGAGCATGAAATCATCAATCTTAGGCCTAAATTTTGCCTCAACAATATATCTACAAATTTACTTAGATAAGATGAGCTTAAAAGAGACCTTCATATTGTTTTGTGAGTGTTGCTTTCTACATTAATATAAATAATTGTTATTAAATAAGAGATTAAAGTATCATTAACATGGAGGAAGGTGAGATTAGTTGCAAATGATAATTAAGGAAGAATCATACCGTATTTTGAGGGATCGATGGCCATATCGATGATCTGGGAGTAGTAGTCGGCGTATCTGATGGAGACGGCGGGGTGATTTCGGCGGAGCTGGTCGAGAGCTCGCCGGAGCAACGTGTTGTGCAGCCAGGACAGGGCGTTGTACCTCCTGGCGCACCCCGTACGGGGACCGTAGTCGTCCGGGTCCGACGAGCGGTAGTTGGTCAAGTACAGCGGGAAGCAGCCCACCGGCAACACCCCCGGCACCACGAGGTCCACCGCCCCCAGCTCAATCAAGCGCTGGTCCATTCGCATCCCGTTAATCGTCGGTAAAATTGAAGATGAGATTTTTCGTGGATGCGTGATTGGATGCTTACCTCGACGCCGTGTCGGAGGGCATCGATGACATGGGGGACGAAGGTGCTGACCTCGCCGACGGGCCTGGCGAAGAAGAGGGCGGTGCTGTAGTCGTTGCCGCCGAACTCGCCGACGATGAACAGAGACCTGCGGAGGAACTCCTTGCACTCTGCGAGAAGGAGGTCAGTAATTTCGTCGAACAGGTGGTGCGCGCGGGGAGAGAGCGGCGGACTACCTTGAGCGCCGCCGCAGATGGAGGGGAGGAGGCGGGCGAAACGGTCGATTTGGAGGTGGAGGGAGGCGTTGACCCAGAGTCCCTTGCTGAGGCCGCGGTCGTTGAAGAAGTCGAAGGCGAGAGTGGTGGCGGCCACCACCGCGAAGTTGGCGCCTCGCCGGAAGTCGTGGTCCTCTTGCGACGGCGGAAGCAGGGGAAGCCCCAGCTCCTGAGCTGCCACTTGATCGGCTAATCAGAGGGTGAGCCGAAATGAAGAGAGGGAAAGGGAGGACGTACCAATGAAGTCGATGACGAGGCGGCCGTCGGAGCAGCGGCCGGTGGCGTTTCCGAAGAAGGTCATGCCGTAGGGGAGGGTGCTGATTTGGACGTTGCCGGTGTCTGACATGGAGTCGCCGAAGTTGAACAGAGCGTCGTAGCGCGAGGAGGAAGAGGGGCGGAGGAAGCAGAGGAGGAGGAGGAGGAGGAAGAAGTTGTTCATGGTTGTACAGGAAGAAACAGAGACATGCAGGAGAATAATAACGACTCTCCTTTGCTTGTGGGGAGAGGTGTAAATAAGCTTCAATAGAATTGAACTGAGTTTAAATAAATAAATAAATAAATAAATAAAACTTTTTTAAAAAAATAAATATTGTGATATTATTTCACATTTAGGATAAAAGTGTAAATGGTCCTGAATTCTTTAATATACCTAATTATCATAATTTTTTATAGATATAAAAAATTTAAAATATATATATATATATATATAATTCCTCTTAAATTTAAAATATTTAAATTAAAATTTAATATATTTAATATCAAATTAAACACGATTTTTTCCGTTTATCGGAAGGAAACATAAGCCTTCATTATTTTGTATAGGTAAAAAAATTAAAAAGAGATATAATTCCTCTTAAATTTAATATATTTAAATTAAAATCTAATATATTTACTATCAAATTAAGCACGACTCTTTCCATTTGTCGCAAGAAAATAGAAATCCTCATTATTTTTATAGGTAAAAAAAAGTCTAAAAAATATATAATTTCTCCTAATTTAGCATCAATTAAGTAGAATTGAATATATTTTCTATCCAATTGAGCATGACTTTTTTCCCCTTACCAATCAATTTGAAACTCATATCAATCGATTGATTTATGATGAATCACTTTGGTGATTCTAATTAAATGATACTAAATTTAGGATAAATTATATCTCATTTTGAATATTTTGTCCTTAAAAAAATAAGGACAATTAGATAAATCAGAGTGCATTAAAGAGTTAAAGCAAGTAGGAAATGAGAATAAATTTTTTCTAACATAAAGACTGAGGAAAAAAGTTAAGTTTGATGCAAGAGATTTTAGGGCAATTTACTAAGAAGATTAACTCCCTCTTAGTTATTGGTAAACTCGCTTAATTATGCACACTTGGAAGTTAAAAAAAAGATAATCCTATGCCAAGGAAGGATCTATTATATTGATAACAACTTTACCGGTGCACATTCAATTTACTCTCCAAAATATTCATTCTATGACAGAGAGAAGTACAATTAGAAGTGCATGCAACATCATCATCTCCCTCTTTGTTAGAAGCGATGTATGTCTGATATGTATGTAGTGGCCATAGCACAAATGCAAAAGGATGAAGATGAGCACACTCTAGTGAAATTTTGGTATCTTGTGGGACAAGGACAACTCCTGTAGTTTTATTATGTCAACTGCTATCATTCATCAGAGTAAGTGTTGCTATTTATTATAATAGTTGTTAAGCATCATAAACAGATGGTCTCTTTTAGGTATAGTAGGTGTTCTTCTTCAGTTCTTTGAGTTTCAAACAAGGTGGTTCGACGAGGAAGAGAAGACCCCGATCTCATCAAAGCTCGTCGGACGGGGACCTCAACTTCACACACAAGCTAAGTTCTGGCCGTCTCCATAGTCCCAACTTGTCCCAACTTGTAAGCAATAGTCATGAGCCTAAAGAGATGCTAAAAGGCATGAACACAACCTCACTCAAAGAATAAACTAACTAAGTAAACTAAACTAAA
Organism: Boesenbergia rotunda; assembly: GCA_024364735.1. NCBI lineage: Eukaryota > Viridiplantae > Streptophyta > Magnoliopsida > Zingiberales > Zingiberaceae > Boesenbergia > Boesenbergia rotunda. The sequence goes on along the minus strand of JAGFNQ010007187.1, from coordinate 52,485 downwards.
CTAAAAAGCTTATAAAAACTAAAAGCCAAGAACCAGCTCAGAGAGCAGAGAGAGGGACGTGCTCACCATGATCACACAAACTGTGTATCCACTCTCGATTTCAAGGGTGGTTACATTAAAAACATAACAGAGAAGAATAAAGGCAAAAATTAAAAGAGCGTAGGATATTTTTTTCCAATTAAAATTAAATAGGCGCCCCTTAACTACCTAAAATACCTTGGGCCAATTTTAAAATTTAGATGGTAGCTGTTAGCTTTTATAACGTATAATAATTTGTTGCTAAGACCATCTCCAACCATTAACACCAAATTTGGTGTCATTTTCACATCAAAATGATACAATTTCAACACCAAATACTATTTCAACTCCAACCCATTCACATTATAAATCACACCAAAAGGAATATTCCATAGAATATTCTATTTTTTCTTATTCATTTATTCATAATTTAATTATCGACCTAAATTTTAATTTAGTAATCATTTTGAATATAATTATTATATTTAAAATTAATATTTCATTTATATTTAATATTTTTAAAAAAATTACATCGAATTAATATATAAAAAATTATTGTTTTTATTTTTAATATTTATTACATAATTATTCGGACATAAATATATTTTAAAAGATATTATAAAATCATATACAATTAAGATAAAATATATTACTAATATAACACAGACAATGACAGTGAATTGAAATTACAATATTATGGGAATTTAACATTCAGAATTACTATATTGTTCTCATATATGATCAATTAACGCATTTCGAAGGGCAATATGAGCTTCTTTGTCTTTGATTCGTCTGTATCGAGTTAAAAAATCATCAAACCGAGTACGATCATCTACTGCTGGCTCAACATCTGGAGTTGGCACCTCGAAGTGTTCCACGATTGGTGCATTTAAATCACGTTCATCTTCAATTATCATATTATGCATAATAATACATGATGTTATTATATCATGTAAAATATTTTTCTGCCAAAAACGTGAAGGTCCTGCAATAATTGCAAAGCGTGATTGGAGCACGTCAAATGCTCGCTCAACATCCTTTCTACATGCTTCTTGCTTCATTGCAAATAATTTATTCTTTCTACCTCGTGGATCATGAATCATTTGAACCAGTGTTGACCATTTTGGATATATACCATCTGCTAAATAGTAACCCATATTATACTCTTTTCCTTGAATGACATAACGAGCAGGAATAGTAATACCTTCAGCGAGATTAGCAAAAAGATGAGAAGACTCAAGTACGTTAATATCATTGTTCGATCCGAGAAATCCAAAATACGTATGCCAGATCCACAGATCATAATCCGCTACAGCTTCCAGAATAATTGTTGGCTTTCCACTACGACTAGAATATTGTCCTGCCCATGCTGTTGGACAATTTTTCTACCTCCAATGCATACAATCTAAGCTACCTAACATACCTGGAAAACCACGTAGCTCACCAATGTGGAGTAGCCTAGCAACATCCTGAGCATTTGGAGATCGTAAGTATTGCCCTCAAAAAACTTCAACAACAGCACGACAAAATCGTTTCACACTTTCAACGGCAGTCGATTCTCCTATTTTAATGTACTCATCAGTAGCATCTGCTGGTAGACCATACGCCAATATTCGAAATGCAGCTGTTACTTTTTGTAAGCCGGATAAACCAAGTCTTCAAATCCCATCCCTTCTCTGCATAAAATAATTGTCATGACTACTAACAGCATCATAGATACGCATAAATAAATTTCGTCCCATTCGGAACCTTCTTCGAAACATTGCATCATTATACAATGCATTTTCGGCGAAATAATCATTGAATAAAGTACGATCAGCAGCTTCACGATTACGATTGATCACGTTGTGACCAGGAATTGAGCCTCGATGTATTCTTTGATTGTTTTCTTCATTGAGATAATTCAAGATAATTTGATTATTGGTAGAAATCACCTGAGAGATCAGTTGTTGCCTTACGCCAAACTGCCTTGCACCAAACACCTCTGCATAGTTATCATCATCAGAGCTTGAAGATGATAAATTTGATGAACCTTCATTATTGTTATCCATTTTGGGAGATAACTGAATGAATGAGGTATAAGTCGCTTATGGGGTATTTATAATGTAAGTTATATCTACACTTTTCTTAATTTTTCACATATGACGTGACCTAACAATGAAGACATTTGGACAAAATTGCACAGATGACATGACACAACAATGACAACATCGAGACAAGTTGAGCAGGCGACGTGACCTGGCATTGAACACAATTTTTTGTGTGCAGATGACATGACACAACAATGAAGACATTTGAGGACAAAACTGCACAGATGACATGACACAACAATGACAATATCGAGACAAGTAGAGCAGGTGACATGACCTGGCATTGAACACACATATTTTTATGTGCAGATGACATGACCTAACAATTTTATATTCACATTTTCCCCTATATAATGGCTTATCAGATGTTGGTATAACACATCTTATGCCAACAATTTTTTTGAGAGTATCATCTTCTTTGGATCAAAATGAGTTCAACCCCCACCTCCCGACAATCTTCATACTCAATTGAAGAAGATAAACACCTATGTCATGTTTACCTTCATATTTCACAAAATCCAATCATAGGAATCAACCAGTCGAAGGATCAATTCTGGGCTAGAATTGAGAAAGAGTATCATGCAGATCCGGATTTTGTGCATTGTTACCGACCGCAAAGATCTTTGCAAAAAAGAATGTTTCTTATGCTTAGTGCAGTATCCAAAATGAAAGGTTGCATACGGCAAATCGAACATTTGAATCCAAGTGGAGCGTCTGAACAAGATATTGTAAGTTGTTATGCTCATATTTATTTTAGACTATCTAAATTTTATAATCAAAGTCTATGTTAGTTAATAACATTAACTTCATAACTAATGTCCAATTGTTTTCTTGCAGTTAACTCGTGCCAAAGTATTGTTAGCACAAGACCCTAAATATACAAAGGGTTTCAAATTTGATCATGTCTGGAATATTCTAAAAGATATTGAAAAATTTGGTACTGACGATATGAATACTGCAGGCGTCAAATCGCGACGACAAATTCCAAATACTGGTTCATCTGAACAACAATTGTCCGAGGAAGAATTTCGTACTCCGTCTCCTTTTGTGGCTACTTTTGATTTGAATATCACTGATTCAGATAGCGGTGGTAGTTCTAGTAAACGACCTCCTGGGGTGAAGAAAGCAAAAATGAAGAAGAAAAATGATGAACAAATTGCAAAGGTAATTCATATTAATGCTCAACTTGTTGAGGCAATGAATGCCAGTACTGCTGCTACTACAAAAATGACAGATGCTATGATCTACAAGGAAGAAACGAAAATTTTATTTAAAAATTTGAGCTCGATCTCTGACCCAATGATGCGTGATTATTTCCGCAATGAACAAATTAGAATTATACAAAAGAGAACGCAAGTCCAGGGATCTCGTCCCGTTCAAAATCAAGGAGAAGGATCTCAATCATCTCCAATACAGCCACAAGAATCACAATTCAATCAATATCAAGGTGAAGATCAAGAATCTCAGAATCCTGCGCATTTTTACAGCCAATATCATAATTGTTTGAGTGGAACGGGGAGTGATTTTCCGGAATATTAGTATTGTAATATTATTGAAGTTATTTTAAGTTTGTGTGTTTTATTTGTAGTTATTTGTTAGGTTTAAATATCTTAGTATGATTTTTATGTATCTATGAATGTTTTTAAGTTTATGTGTGTTGTATTACCTATGTATTTAAGTGATTATTAGTAATATTTTGATTTTGTGTCAAGTGTCATTTTTATTTTGTATGTCAACATAATAGATGATGTATTTATATTTATGCATATCAAATTTTTAATTATTTTATTATATATTTTTTTTTAAATTAGTGATATAATTTATAAATTTAATTGTAATTAAAATATGCTTATAAATAAACTATGTTTAATAAAATTAAAATATGTTATTATATTTTTTTAATTTATATTTATAATAAATAATTAATATTATTAAATACTTATGGAAAAAATATTTATTATAAATTAATTTTTATTAATGATATTTATTAGTAATATAATATATGTTAATACATATTCTATTTATTATTATATAGTATGATATTTATTATATTTATTCATTATGTTAATAAAATATTAATATCACCAAATTTGGTGTTGCTACAGTGCAACACCAAATTTGGTGATGTACTGTAGCAACACCAAATTTAGTGTGGAGTTTTGGTGACCGGTTAGAGATAAATGGTGTCAAAATGACACTATTTTTGGTGGGATGGTGCTCGGTTAGAGTTGCCCTAGGCCTAACTGCTATAATATGTAATAATTGGTTGCTAAGTGTAATACACTGTGTAATAATTGATGGTTAGCTTTTATTATGTGTGCAGCTTATTTATTTTATGTTGATTGTACTCATTAGAAAGTGATAATATAAAAATAACATTTTAATGAGTAAACTACAGGTAGAATTTGACATCTATTATATGAATATTATTTAATGATGATGGACTATGTATAATCTAATAAATAGTTATTATAACATATAATAACTAGTGTTAACTTTTACAATATTATCATTGCTTTTATTTATTTTAGAGTGATAATCTGATTAAAATAATATTTCAATGTATAAAACAAATTAAGAGAATTTTATGACATCCATTACATATCGAATGAGCATTATTTGATCACGATCAATAATATAGAATTTAGTATGTAACTGCTATAACATATACCAGTTGATTGCTGGCTTCTATAATAGTCTAGTTAAAATAATATTTTAATGAGCAAAATAAATTAAGATGACACACTATATTTCAAATGAATAGTAGTCAATCAAGATCGACTATATAAAAATTATCGAGTAGCTTCTATAAAGAATAACAACTATCTATAACTACTACAATAATACTATATCAAAGATATTTTCATAATAAAATTATTACTGAGATGCTTATTTGATTTTTTTAGAAAAAGATGTCCATGTAATGTTTCTCTTATATATATATATATTTATTTATTTATTTTTGCCCAAGAATAAATAGGTCTGGAAAGTTACAAATTTATAATTAAGGAAGCATTTAGATATAAGATATCGATGATTTATGATAAAATATTTCTGAAAATATAACATTATTCTTTGGTGAGTGCCTGAGCAGGCATGTTTCTACAACATGAAGGCCATGTCCTGGCAACCTGGCAACCTGCACTTTGGATCAGCAAGGAGGAATCCCAATGGCTTCGTCAATGTTTGGACATTTTTTTAAGAGGGTAAGCATCAAAATTCCTAAGATGCAGTGCAAACAGACCAACCAGTAGTCGAAAGTAAATTAAGCAAAAATGATACCTTGTTTGAAACAAACCGTTCGGGTTTCAATCATTGCCGGCAACCGTTTGATCATCAATATTGACCTTATCCAAATTGATAGTTACAAGGTCATTCAATATAGCGGCGGCATAAAAAAAATTGATGAACTCGATAATATCAAACTTAGGGTGACCGGTTCGATCTCATAGAAATTTCCTACCGACCATTAAAATAAATCGAGAAGTACTTGCGACGACAGACAGTGAAGGCAGGAAGCGCCTATAAGAGGAGGACATTACCTTTAGAGTAGAGAAAAACAATAACAAATAAAAAACTCCTCCACTTTCGTTCCCTATTTTTTTCTTTCAGTGATAGGAATCATGTGCTTTCTTAGTTTGCCACGAACCATTTGTGCTAGATTGTGATCAGAGTTTCTCCATTGTGCCTTAGGAAACAGATGTTCGTCGTGACATCTTAGCACTGTCGGAGGGGACGGATATGTTTTAAGGAAACTGTGTCAAACACAAGCCTCAACATATTCCTTTCCCATCTCGACACTTAGCTTACTTGGTGACTCAACACTCGGGAGCACTCAATGTCTAAGTACTTTATGCTGATTCGATGACTCAGGCACTTAGCTGACTTGGCGTCTCAACACTCGGTTGATTTAGCATCTCAGTACTTGAATGGAGCACTAGGCATCTCGGTACTCGACGACTTGACTTTGACTTGGGAGCACTCGGCGGATTCGAACTCAGCGATTTGACACTCGGATGACTCAGCGCAACTCGGCCAACTCGGACGACTCAACAACTCGGCCAACTCAGACTTAGCCATATAAGGTAGTTCAACAGCTATTCAAGCAACTCATCCATCCCTACTTGACCGAATGAGATTGTATGTTCAAACCACTCAACAGAGAAATTGAAATTGAATTTCAATCCAGTAATTTCACCTCTACTACAAGAATGTGGAACATAATCATTATACAATCTTCTAATTATCCCAAATCAGGAGATGTGATCCCAAGTAAAATGGGTTGGAAAGTTTCAAAATAGTCAAGCCTTATTGGCAAACAAAACAACTAGTTATGCGGTAATAACAATATGCAAACATATTAGCAAAAACAAATAAGTTAAACTTGTGTTTACCTCTCTTCGATATTTCTCCAACCATCAAAAAATTAGCAAATGAGCCCAAGTGAAAAACCTAATATTCATATAAGGTTCACTTCGAAAATGAGAATTGATTCGGTCAAATATTATGGTAAATCCATCAATCAATGAACATATTGACGTGTGCTTCTCCTTGAAGATCATTGGCAAAGAAGATGAACGAACCTGAGAGACACTTGATGTCACGCCCCGAGACCCAGGAGCCGTTGTTTCCAATATAAAATCGGACAGCACCTCCCCTGTCCGGCGGACAATTTACACATACATACAACCTATATAACAATCCACGCAATATATATTTGGCCTCAGGCCTCCAAAATAGATAAACAAACATAAAAACACCAGACAACTAAGTAAATCATACCTGACTGCGGACCGGTCCGACTTACGACTAAACAACCAATACACAAAAGCCCTTAGGGCACACGACAACACTCCCAAGACATATACAAGTCCAATAAGTAAATATACCAATAGACACTACTAAGTACAAAACGAAACTATGCCATCGCGATGGGTAGGGACTGGCTGCTGGGCTCTTCTGGCGACTCCAAGTATCTCAACCTGAAATAAAAACATATGGCAACGGGGTGAGTCCATAACTCAGCGAATACCCAGCAGATATGCATAGTATGTTATAATAACAATAAGCATCTACGTTAATACAGTCTCATATCAACAATATAGAAAAACTAGTACTGGAAATACTGAGGTAGATACATACCAGAATCCAGCTAACCTGAAAAGAGGACAATGAGTACCATGGAAATACCATTAGTCATATAATCTCAAATAACAAGTCTCCAGAATATGCATGTCAAACAAGTGCAAGAATCAAGTGCAGCAAACAATGCACGATGCAAAGTATGCACATGGTGCAATGACATGTGTCACCCCCTAGTCCCAGTCAGGATATCGTCCACGACGTCCGCGTGGGTAGAGCTGTGACAAACTGTACGCACCCTGCCATCACTGCTCCTGAGTGACCGGGTGGACAGGATGCTGGCGGGGGACCACCCCCCTACCCCAAGCAATGGGGGAGCTCCGCTCTCATCTCCTCGTGGCTCAGTACGAGAAGGGATCCTTGCTTGCTACCACGCCCGCGCTCACCCTCCTCATAGTGGCCGAACGGAGCAATACAGGGCAAATGCACACATCTACGGTATCCACTAACCCATGAGTGGCCGTGTGTGCATGTCATGTACCGGAAGACGATTAGGCTCAACCACAAGGGAGTCGCTGATCGCCGGCATGCAACAGTGCAAGGATGGTGTATGATAGATACACATACCTCCCTCCCAAGTCAAATACAAGAGATACATCCAGATATCTAAGCATACATATAGACATGGCAATACCTGAGACTGTATAAAACTAACAGCATAATAACTCAGGGATAAGCAACAGGTATCCAGAACAAGCCTAATAACTCAGGGATATCTAACAAGTATCCAGAACATGCATAATAACTCAGGGATATCTAACAAGTATCCAGAACATGCATAATAACTCAGGGATAACTAACAAGTATCCAGGACAGGCATAATAACTCAGGGATAACTAACAAGTATCCAGGACAGACATAATAACTCAGGGATAACTAACAAGTATCCAGGACATGCATAATAACTCAGGGATAACTAACAAGTATCCAGGACAGGCATAATAACTCAGGGATAACTAACAAGTATCCAGGACATGCATAATAACTCAGGGATAACTAACAAATATCCAGGACATGCATAATAACTCAGGGATAACTAACAAGTATCCAGAACAGGCATAATAACCAAGGCTAGCGTATAATCTTACTGCTATCTATAACCAACCATGCATAGCAATATGACAATATCTAAAAGATAAGTCAAAGGGTACCCGCCTCCAGAGAGTACAAGTAGTCCGTATCAGATAAGAACCTCCCGTCCAGAAGTCCGAAAGCAAGTCAGTGTCCTGTAGCAAAGGCATAGTGTTTAGCTATAGTAATATATAATCTATAGCTAAACGCGCTATCTCTAGTAATTAGAATCGTTCTAATTATCCTCAATAAATAACATTGTCATCACTCCACTAATCAGCCTCACATCACTAGTTGCCCTACACCAGTTCATGACGGAACTAGAGAATCAAAGGAAGCCTCCAAAACTCAAAATTCTACTCCTAACCTCATAACCAATCCAATTCCTACAGCCATGGATGGCTCACAACAGATAACACCCAAATTCAAAAGAACTGTATCAACCTACAACATCCAAGTTTCATAACTATTAGCATCCTCTTCCACATCAAAATCAACTACCCATAACCATCGGTTCCTCACACGAAATCAGAGCACTACAAACTCACCTGTAAATCAAAACAGAAACCCATCACCTTCCTTCTTCACACGGCATAAACCAAGATCAAAGCAAACCTCCAATCCAACTCTAAATCCTAATTATCCATTATCAACTGATCCAGAAGAAACCTATTGAACCAAAAATCTTACCTAGGGTGGTCGGCGTTGCTCCTTGATCCTCGGCTCAAATTCCCTCTAGGCAAGGAATAGCTCGGCTAACACAAGTCCAAGCTGAATCAACCCAACACTCCATTAGCTATTTCATCCAATATTCTTCAAGAATCCTAGATCAGGATCCCCCTTACCTGGTTACAGCCGGAGAAGAAGGTGTGAGGCGTCGGCCCTCCCTCGTGCTAATCGACGATGGCGAGGGGAGAATCTCCAGTTTCCCGAGCTCCGGTGGAGCAGAGAACATCGCGTGGGAGAGATGTGCGTCTAGGGCATCGCGGAATTGCGAGGAGGAGTCGGGCGAAGGAGAAACTGTGGCGGCTGTTGGCTTCGATCGGGCAGGGAAAGAGATACCGAGTCGACACAAGCGCGCTGCCCTAACAGCCCCTCTTATTTGTGATCTTTTGCATTAAGACCCAAAATTACAATTAATTCAAATTACACCCCTATATTTGAACATTTTCGCAAACAACCCCTTTAAGGTTTGGTTTTAAATCCTTTAAATCCTCTAAACCTTGTCTAGAAGCCCGGAAACCCTAGGACCTTTTCCGAGAAATTTTCCGGAACGAAAAATAAAAATGTCGGATTTAACACTTGAAGGGAGAGTTAGACTGACTAGGGGATGGAACCCAGGGTCACTCTGATATTTAAGTTAGGGCTTGCTTAAGATAATATGTGGGAAGAAGAAAATTGTGAAGAAGGAGAAAACCTGGTCTGAGATTTGGAGAAAAAACCTCACCTATCATTACCTTCGTGAGTGCTTATATAATGGACCAGAGAGCATCTCCATGTCAATCGTGTTGGTGCAATCTTTATTAGGTTATGGTTGACCTAGTTTGACTAGGTTCGGGTGAGCTTATGTCTGGTAAGCTTGGTAAGCTTAAGGTTGGATATTTCGATATTTGATAATGATATTTGAATATCGCATGATGTTTGAATATCGTGTGAGTCAAGTGGGTCAAGGTTGACTGGAGCCTTGCATGGGAAAAGACCTAGTGGGACTAGGCACACCTAGTGGGACTAGGTGAAGTCCAGGTGGATCGGGGAGATCGCACGCTGACATGGGAAAAGACCTAGGGGGACTAGGCACACCTAGTGGGACTAGGTGAAGTCTAGGTGGATCGGGGAGATCGCACACTGGCATGGGAAAAGACCTAGTGGGACTAGGCACACCTAGTGGGACTAGGTAAAGTCCTTGTGGATCAGGGAGATCGCACGCTGGCATGGGAAAAGACCTAGTGGAACTAGGCACACCTAGTGGGACTAGGTGAAGTCCAGGTGGATCGGAGAGATCGCACGCTGGCATGGGAAAAGACCTAGTGGGACTAGTCACACCTAGTGGGACTAGGTGAAGTCTAGGTGGATTGAGGAGATCGCACGCTGGCAAGGTGGAAGTCTACCGAGACCTAACTCGAGGGTTAAACAAACCTGGTTGAGAATCAGGTTAAGTCCTAGCTGAGAGCTAGGCAGGAGAAATCCAGGTTGGTCAAAGGGGTTGACCGGACACTTGATAGGGAACCCTAGACTTGTGCACACAAGTTAGGGTTGAACTCAATCGATTGGGTAATCGATTTAGGTTTGGTTTCTTGCGAACAGAAGCTTTCTTGATCGATTGGGTGATCGATTAAGGAAGGTGTGAATCGATTGGGTAATCGATTGGGAGAAATGAAGTGTGAGAATAGAAGGTGGTTGAATTGATTGGGCAATCAATTCAGCCTTCTCTTAATCGATTGATCAATCGATTAAGAGGTCCGGTAATCAATTGGGTGATCGATTAAGGCAGTATTGCACGAGAGCACAGAAAGGTGCTGAATCGATTCAGCAATCAATTAAGACTGTTCTTAATCGATTGACTGATCGATTAAGCTTCAAAAAATAGCCGTTGAACGGCTAAGTCTGACGTGGTAATCGATTAGGAAACCCTAGGTGTCGGGTATATAGGGTTTTCACGCAGGTTTGAAGCTCACCGTTTCGGCAGCTCTTCGACACCTCTTCTCCTCCTTCCTCGCCATTTCAAGAGAAGTTTTGGTGCATAGTGTTGCTGCACTTCCAAAGTTCTAGAGGTGATCTCAAGCTTGAAGAAAGCAAGGAAAGCAAAAAGAGCTTGTTGTTGTAAATCTTGTAAGATTTTCTATTATATTTGCTTCCTCTTGTTGTATTCTTCTTGTAAGCTTGTAAGAGGTTTCTCCACCTCAAGAAGGAGATTTTTCATAGTGTATGAGAGAGTGGATCCTTGGATTAGTCACCTCAAGGAGGTGGATACCAAGTAAATCTTTAAGTGTTAGCATTGCTTGGAGTCTTCCGCGGCGACAAATCTTCTACAAGCGAATCGGAGTTAATCACCCCCCTTTCTAGCTCTCCTACCGGTCCCAACAAATCGAAGTATCACCATTATGGGAGTCGATGGGGGACCTGATCCGACAATTGTTGGTTGTATTCCCAATTCATCCACCGCTATATGTCAGTAGGGGGACATATAGGAGTCTAAATATGACAATCTTATAATCGCTCCTCCCTTCTTAGGATACCATGTGTCTTGAAATATTTGCGGTCCTTAGCAGCAAACCCACATAGGCCGTAGGCAGACCTTGAGGGTGTAAAAAAGTGATGTCGAAGTAGAGTGACCTTGAAAGCAGACAAAGTTAGGATCTGAGACTGAGACTACGTGATGGTACTAGAATATGGGATTAATCTAGGATAGTTGTTGGGGTCAGGAGCCAAGATTGAGAGATGGTACCAAGACCTAGGGCTGAGCCAGGGTAGATGTCGAGACTGGGAGCCGAGTCTGAGAGATAATACTGGGACCCAGGGTTCACTACAACAAAAACATTAAATATCGATGGAATTTTCTACGGAAAATAAATTTCGTCAAAAAGTTTCAAAATTCCCGACGGAATATTATTTCCGTCGGAAATTTCTGACGGAAAATAATTCCGTCGAAAATTTTCGACGGAAATGATATTCTGTTGGAAATTTTCAATGGAATTACCATTTTCGTTGGAAATTTATGACAGAATTGAGAATTCCGTCGGAAAATATTTATTTGGCCACGTGGTGATGGAATATTTCCGACAGAATTAGATTTTCGTCGAAAAATATTGATGAAAATTTAATTCCGTCGAAAAATTGTAATAAAATTAGGGCACGCCTCCTCCTCGTGCAAGTTGCTCGCCCAGAACTCCTCCACTCGCTCTGGTCACCTCCTCCCTCGTGCTGCGTTCGTTCTCCTTCGGTATATTTTTTTTTACCTCTCCTATCTCCGATCGGCCGCAACCTCACTACTAGAATTTTTGCATTCAACAACACATAATCGACAACGGTTTTTTGATAAAGTGTTGTCTTATGTCAATTTAACAACAGTTTTAGCATTAACCGTTGTTGTTGTTGGTCTGTATACGTAAAAAGACAACAGTAATAACAAAACGTTGTCGTATGTATACTCAACGACAACAGTTATAAAATAACTGTTGTCTATAGGCGGGATTTACAACAACTGATGTGATAAACTGTTGTCTATTATGACAATAGACAACAGTTATATTAAACTGTTGTTGTTGTATTGTTGTGCTGTTCAAGCAATAAACAAAATCAACGGTGGATATCCAACTGCAAAAAAACAACGAACTATTGAATCCTCATTCTCTTATTTTTCGATCCTTAATCATCTTTTTTTCTCGTCGCACAAACCCCTAATCATTTCTCTTCCTCGCCCGCCAACCACCCAAACCCCCGACCATTTCCGCTTCTCTCACACAAACCCCTCGCAGCCACGAGTCGATGCCTCTCCCCCTTCTTCATCGCCCGAGTCCAAGGAAGCCCCGAGAGCGGCGCTTCCTTTCACCCTCGCGAGGTGAGCCCCGACTCCTCTCGCTCTCTTCTTCTTCATCGCGCAAGCAAGGAGGCGACGCCTCCTCACTTACCTTTTCTTCTTCCTCGATCGCGTGCCCTAGCTACTGACGCCCAGGCAAGCAGTACCCTGCGTCAACACCGCATCTTCATCGCTAGCTACGACAAGCGAATTGCTCCTTCCCGGCTGAGTGCCACTGCCAGTGGCCCTCCTAGTGAGTTGAGATCGCTATTGATTATTTTTGGTACCGTGAGTTGGAGCTAACCTAGTCCTCTTCCTAGGGATTTCTGGAAATTAAGGCTCTTGCATGTGGCTGAGTTTCTTCTGATCGAAACAGAAAGGGGCAGAGGAAAGCTTGGTGTGTGGGTTTTCAGGTAAGGCTTGGTTGTGATCTTCATTCTTGGATGTTTCCCTTTGGATTCCCAAACTTGTACGTGAGCTCTATTAGATTCCCAAATTGCATTAGCTAGGTTTAGTTGAGCTTTGATCATTTCTTTTATGTAGGACCCAACTAATTCCTTGATAACTTCATTCATTCACTAACTGTTGATGAGTTTGAAACTAAGAACATTGTCTAGTAGAGCATAATTTTCTGCCAACCCTATTAGTAGTTTACAAGTAGATTTATAGCATCTTATGCTCTTTGGTTTGTTGTAATGAAGTTAGGTTCTCAAAGGAAATAGCACAGGCAATATGGATAGGTTCAACAAGAAACTAAAAAACGCATCAAATGCCTTTGCATATGCTTTGTATATGATATTAAGTTGTTCTTTAGAGTGATATCTATAACGAATGCAGACATACATAGATATTTGATGACTGCTATAACAAAAAGAAATTAAAAACAGTGAAGCAGAAATTGAGTAATGAGTGTTTACTGTTTGACATACAAGGGAACCAGTAAGCTTATGTTCCAGTCTTAGTCTAGTTTCTTACTATACATTACCTATTACAATTACTATATGTCTAAAATACACCTAACATTTTTTCTACAGGTTTTATGCTATATCTTGTATAGGCTTATAGATTCTTTCCGTCTGGCCTAATTTATTTCAACATTAAGGGCCCAATTACTTGAAAGGAAGATATAAAGGAAAAAAGGGAAAGCATCACAAAATTTCATGGGGAACTCTATCATTTGTGGACTTTTTTTTATCACTTCTCATCTCCCTTGTATATTCCATCTAAGTATCCAGACCCTAAATGTCAAGAATTTAACATAAGTTTAAACATTGCACACAACTTGATACTTTAGCCACACACGATTTGCATTACTGAGCATTGCAATCTGAACAGGACTTGGTTTAATATTACATTGCCTACTTGCAAAGGATAATAAGTTACAGATCTGTCAAATTGATTATTTCAGAATCTTTACGAATACAGATATGGCACGAAACAAGGGTTTTATATTATCAGGACCTGCAGAAATTAATGTTCAAAGGAAACAACTGAAGGAGATAATTGATTCTCTACTCCCAGCATGCACAGAGCCTGATTTGGTTACTGGGATGCCTTTTAGAGCACAAGCAATTATTGCGAATCCTCCTGCTTATGGTAAGATATGCACATTAATTATTAGTCTACATGCGGAGCTTGAACTTCAATTAATAATTTAGTAACACTAGAAAGTTGGGTTATCTTAGATGTTTAGCATCCAGATGACCCAGTAAAAGCATAACATGGTGTTTTCTGCCTCTGTTATTCAATTATTCGATTATTCGAAACTTTCTATAAATGAATATAAATTGATTTTGAAGATTTACTCTAAATGACATCAAACATGTATGAGAAAACTCCCTCTGTTTTCTGCCTTAAGTTTCTTTTGACATGCTTGTTTGTGACACTTGAATAAGAGAGTTCTTTTGGTTGATTCTAAACTTATGCTTTATATGGTTGCAATGCCATTGAACGTAGGCAACGGTAGTGTTAGAGTCTCTATCATACATTGTGGTTAAAGTGAGGTTATGAGTTTTTAACTCAGCAGTGCATAATATTTAAATTTGTTTGATTTATATAGATCTCAATAGAAAAAAACTGCTCAATTTTTTTTTGTCTCTTCTGATATAATTGATTCCTACAGGACATTTGCATGTTGCTGAAGCTCTTGGTGTGCCTCTCCACATCTTCTTCACAATGCCATGGACGTAAGCTTCCTACAGAGTTGTCTCCTACTTATTGCTGTTTTCACATACAGTGCTCTATGCTTCCATTAGCTTTGATTGATTTTCCCATGCTGTTTTAAAATGCTCTTTATGAGGCATCATATTTATATCTAGTGACTGATGCAATACATGTATTCCTTCCCGTGGCAATTTGCTAGAACTTGTATATAGTGAATGCATGGTGTAATTAGACCACTTGACTACTAGGTAGCTTGCTATCAAAAGATTCCAAGATAGAAGATTCTCTATCATTACTGAATTTGTTTTTGTATTCCAAGCATTCTATTTATTGTTAAGTTATATGGAGGAAGCAAAATATATAGTAATTTTTGTTGTGCAGTTTCATGAAATATGATGCACTACTGATGTGGGATTTCCATAATTTTCATGTGCAAGTGAAGTTATTGGAGAAGCACAGTGTTAAGCAATAAAATTGTTTAATTCGTTCCAAGGAAGAAAAGGAAGAAAACAAGTACAGTGGGAAGTGATTAAGGTATTTGTACTTCTATTTAAATCAAAAAATTTTATTGTGTATAATATTGGTATTTTAAGCATTAAAAATACGAATTATCTTTGCCTTAGGTTCCTAGGCAACCGAATGCCAAACAATGTGGATATTATGTGATGAGATTTATGAAGCAAATTACTGAAGAAGTTACATCAATCGAGGGGGATGCATTCCGAACGATAGTAATAATTTCTTTATTATCTCAAATATTTAAAGTTATCTAGTTATAAATTTTTTCAAGTTGTTATGTTTTATTCTGTACAATCATATAATGTGTTTTTGTTCATAGTTTGCAAAAGCAGAGTACTCCCAAGATGAAATTGATGAAGTGCGCTCCGCGATAGCTGATTGTATACAGGATTATATTTGATAATAGGTATGTAAATGTTAGTTACTAAGGTTTAAACTTTTCCTGGTAAATGTTAGTTACTAAGTTTTCGGGTGATATTCCCCTGAATCAAACAATATACATCAACAATATTTTTTTTAGAGATGTTGTAACCTGAGATTATTTTTTATACGTTGGAGAACAATTAGTTTAGTGGACATGAAAGTTACTTAGATGTTCAAGTAGATTCGTTGAACAATAGAGTCGTACTAGTTTGGCCAAATTCCTTTTAATGCTGTGGTCTAAAACCTGCAGAAACTTGATATTTAGTTGCTTTCTTGCATCTCTACTTGAATTTGCAGCCTAGCCTTTCAAGTGTTCTCATTTAAGGAGGATAAACTAATCACCACTACAGATCACTGAACTCATCACTAGGAATTAAACTTTTCAACAAGCTGCATTTACTACTAGATATGATTCAACTCAAATATCATATTACTCGAAATAGTAGTGGACAGACTGAATTTGGCATGACTAATTGTATGATCGTATGAAATTAACATAAATATAAACACATTCATCCAATAGAAATTCCTTCAATATATTTTTTTTCAATATATTTTGGAGCTTCAGCAGTTCTGCCTAACATCCCTGATTAGATGTAATTCTTTAATATATTTTTTTATTTGCCTAAACAGACACAGTTTGTGATTCAGAATATGATTCTGAATCACAAACAATCAATCAAGAACATGTGTCAGATATTTAATATGGTCGTCTGAGTATTTTCCTTGAAAAGTGGTTGCAAGGCTGTAAATGTCTAGATAAGCCAAGCTAGCAGTTTCCTTATAATTGCAAGTGATGATACATGCATATCTTTTTTATTTGTTTGTTTGTTATTTTTGTTGTTTGTTGATACATATCTTCATGGATCATTTTTTATTGGACATATGCATTTAATAGAATAACTAATTAGAGTGTTTGTTCTCTTTTTTCCAGCTGCAGGGACTTGTTCGTGATCATGTTCGAAGACCATTAATCTGACCTTCCAAGCTATAATTTTTGTGATTTGAACTTCATTGTAAGTTTAGTTGGGTCAGAATTATATATAATTTGAACTCTTGTAATTTGGGTCAGAAGATACTTTAGTGGTTTCGTCTGTAGAAAGGTTTTTGGACAGAAGATACTTTTGTGGTTTCGTCTGTAGAAAGGTTGTGGTGGATCTTTATTGTAAATATGTTGATGATGTTTGATATATATAGTTTTTGTTTCGAGGTTAAATTATTGTCTTTTAATTGAAAATATAATGGAAATATCTTTGTTGTCAAATTGGTATGAAACTGTTGAGGAACAGTACAAACACACAATAGGTTTTTTTAAAGCTAAACTGTTGTTGTAGATAAACGACAACAGTGCTATATAGGTAAAACTGTTATCGAATATAATAGAAGACAACGGTGAATTCGGTATACGACAACAGTTAAACATTATTGTTAAAACTCATCTAAACGACAACAGTGAAAACCCTAAACGACAACAGTGATAAACTGTTGTTATTGATATACGACAACGGTTATAAAACTGTTGTCGAATATAATAAAAGACAATAGTGAAAAATTGTTGTCAAAATGTTGTCGAATGTGATATACGACAACAGTGGAAAACTATTGTCATAGACCAAACGACAACAGTGATTCACTGTTGTCGTAGACCCCCCTTTAACAACATGGCCTTTAACAACAGTGGTATTTGGCATACGACAACAGTAATTCACTGTTGTTGAATGCATTTTTTCTAGTAGTGCCTGTCGACCAGATTCGTCACCGGCAACTGGTTGCCTGGCCTTGGACGGGCTTCGCTAGAGAGATCTGGACGCAACTGGCGAGATGTGGTTGTGGCTAGCCAGATCTGGCCGCTTGGCCGTGGGCGGGCCGCGACCGACCAGATTTGGCCGCCTAGCCATTGGCGGGGCAAGATTCATTTTCCCACAACCCAACCAAAATTAACAGATCTTACCTGGATGTGGATGGCGCAACACCCTGCTCGGATTTGGGAGACAGCCACAGATCGATGATCAACAGGCCCGGCTCAAGGCATAGGCAATTAAGGCCTATGCCTAGGGCCTCAATAAAATTAGGGTCTATTATTAATATTAATTAATGAATCCTAGGGATGACAACTCATATTAATAAATGACATGTGATTTCCTATTCTACTTCCCATTTAAACATTTATCCTTATTTTCTCATTTATTTCCTTGTTAATTATATTCTTTAATTTTATATTAAATTTCCACTTATCATTTAAGTCTCACACTTATCTTTATTTCCCGATAAATACAATCCTAATTTTATATATGTACTATTCATTTTACTATTTATTATTATTATTAATTTATTCTTCTTATGTTATTTTGTAATTAGGTAACCCATTTAATCATATATCTTATAAAATTCGATCAATTTTTCTTTTTAATATCTCTCAAAATTCTTTACTAGTTATATCATAACTTCTCTCTCTTGTTAGTGCTTCACATAGCTTTTTTTTTCTCACCAATAATTTTATATGTTTGTACTCTCTCACGGATGATACTCTTAAGAGATATCCTTCTCTTTCCTCGTCGATAATATTTTTTTCGCTCTTACTTTTTCTCTTCGATAATAACATGAATTAGAGATTTTTTATTCATACAATGCAAAATAAAATACTAATCTTTTTAAATAACAATTTTTTTTTCATTTTTCGTATGATGAAAAATATTTGCTTGTCGAAATTCTAAATAAAAATATTGCCTTAGGATAAAGGAAAATTATAAACACCAAATATTCTACGTAAATGATAAATCATGAATGGATTCAAATATAGTTAAAAAAATATAAGTGATTTCCTACTTAATATTTGGGCAAAATGACAATTTCATCTTGAAAAAATAGTGCGGACGGCGGACAAAATTATCATTAAAATTTGAATATAAAAATTTAATTATTAATTTTATATCTCATAAAGTTATAAAATTAAATTTTATTTAAAAAACTATTTTTAAAATTAATATTTTATTTTTTCAAAAAAATTAAATATCAATCTCAAGTCCTACGGTAAAAGGACGAGAGAAATGTTTTTAAAAAAACTTTGAAGGATTAAAAAAAAAATTTTGCTTAGGGCCTTAAGTATTCTCGAGACGACCCTGATGATCAAAAGCAAGAATCTCCTTCCCCCAACAATCCCTCACGAACCCTAGAACCTCTCCCCGTGTAGGAAGTAGATCACGCATAGGAAATCAACCCTGGATTAGATTCGGGCAATGGTATCACCAAGTAGAACAAGAGCAGGGAGAGATCCAAAATTACGAGACAATCGTTGGAAGGCCACGAACTTACCGAAAAGGAAACAATGGTCGGAGATGAACCCTCACTGCATGAGCAGTGTCGACGATCCCTCTCCTTACGCAAAGGTAGCCCGGTGATGGCGTTTGCGATGATCGAGGAGACTAGTTTGGAGCAGATCTCATGCGATGGGGGAAGAAGCGAGGAAGAGAGATGGAAGCGTCGGTTGCAGACAGAGAAGAAGAGTCGGGCGAAGATCTCGTGTGCGATTGCCAGAGTTGCGTCGGCCGATTTTTGGTTGGCTTCGTGCGAAGGAAAGGAGAAGGGGAAGAGGGTGATCGAGATCGGGCAGAGGAGCTATGAGAAAACCGGCTCCTTAGGTCAAGAGCATTTTGCAAAACAAACCCTAAGTTTTAGCCAAACCCAAATACATCCTCATCTTCTAAAGACATTTGTATTTAACCCCTCACACTTAGCTAAATTTACATAAGCTCTCATATTTGAGGTTTCCTTTCATGAAGCCCTTGATAAGTTTTAAGTTTTTACAACAAAGTCAATTGGGCTCCTCCCGTAGGCCCGGAAACCCTAGACTCTACCCAGAAAAATCTCGATTTTTTTGACTGGATTCGAGTTGCCGAATTTAACACATATGATAGTGACATATTGTAAAGCTCCAACAATGCTTCGATAAATCTGGGGATCAGACATAGTAGGAGAAGGTGCAGAGAAATTAGTAATAGCAATTGATGTAGAGACCGGACGTGCTCCATCGATTTTGGCTCTTTGAAGAAGCTTAGTAATATATTTACTTTGTGAGAGGTGATAACCTTTTTCATGTGGAATAAGTTCAATACCAAAGAAAAAATGAGCATTACCCATATCTTGAATAGGAAATTCTTGATTGAGATGATTTAATAAAATGCCCTTTTGATCTTTGCCGGTTATTAAAATGTCATCCACGTAAATGAGAAAAAATATCATAGATCTATCATTATATTGACAGAATAGAGAAGAGTCAGTCTTTGATCCAGAAAATTCTTGAGTTTACAATCAGTCTGATAATCTATGAAACCATGCACGAGGAGCTTACCGAAAACCATAAATGGATTTCTTTAGCTGACAAACATTGTTGGGGCAATCGACCCAAGTATGATCGAGAAGATCATGATTTTGATGTGTGTGTGTCAATATGGTTAAGGTTAGGGTGTTATATTATTTTCATATGTGTGAATAATTCTTGCAGGACTTGGTGAGTCACACGTGGAGGACACATCCGAGGGACGAGAGTCGAGGGAAGAGAACTCCAAGGGCAAGCCGGGAAGTGGACTTCAAAGGGCACACGTGAAGGGTGGCATGGAGGCAAGCCGAGGGCTTGCGTGCGCATCCGAGGGATGATAGTCGGTGGAAGAGGACTTCAAGGGGCAAGCCAAGGGAGTATACTTGAAGGCACACGTGAAGGAGGGCCGTCGGAGTGAGGAAGAGTGCTTGTATAAGCTGGACAGTCGACTGGGGGAAAATCAGTCAACTGCCAGGACTTCCCGAGACATCAATCGACTGCCCATGGGGCAGTCGACTGGTATCCTCGAAAAACTAGCCGTTGGCTAGCCACTTCGGTAGGACCAGCCGACTGCCCCAGGGGCAGTCGACTGGTATCAGGCTGGACAACTTTTGGAGTTGTCCTTTACTCTATTTAAAGGGGGACTTTTGGGCAAGTCAAAGGTACGGTTTTTGGGGGTACTAGGGTGCTGTTTGTGCTAAAAGTCTCCAGCTCTTCCTCTCAATCTTACTTCCATCTTGTAAAGAGGAAGAGGGCAACCTTGTGAAGGTTTTCTCCATTTTGAAGGAGATTTTTCATAGTGGAGCTTGTGCGTGCATGTGGATCCTTGGAGTAGTCACCTCTCTGAGGTGGATACCAAGTAAACAAAGGTGTTAGCATTGTTCTTATCATTTTTATTGTTTTTATTTGTGTTTGGCTAACAAGTTTTGTAGAGAAAATCGAAAGCAACTATTCACCCCCCCTCTAGTTGGGCGCCACGATCTAACAAGTTAGAAATTGTGGATGGATAAATTCAGGTAATTGCTCCATAAATATTATTTCCTCAAGATTGCCATGAAGTAATATATTAGAAACGTCTAATTGCCATACAGGCTAATTAAAACTAATAGCTATTGATAATAATAGGCAGACAAATGTAATTTTAATAAGTGGCCTAAAGGTGTTGTTGAAGTCAATACCTGATTCTTGATTAAATCCTTCGGTTACAAGTCAAGCTTTATATCGTTCAAGAGAACCATCAACTCGATACTTAAGGCGAAATACCCATTTAGAGCCCAAAATATTCATAGATGAAGTGCGTGGGACTAGACTCCATGTTCAATTACGAAGAAGTGCATCAAATTCTATAATCATTGCACTACGCCAATTCAGATCCTTGTTTGCTTGAAAAAAATAAGTTGGTTCAATAAATTTTGAAGAGACCACTAGAGCT
Source organism: Boesenbergia rotunda (assembly GCA_024364735.1). NCBI lineage: Eukaryota > Viridiplantae > Streptophyta > Magnoliopsida > Zingiberales > Zingiberaceae > Boesenbergia > Boesenbergia rotunda. The sequence continues at coordinate 30,796 of JAGFNQ010007187.1, read as the reverse complement.
TCTGGAAGAGGATATTGAGTTGTCATTAGTGGACAACGTGCATAAATGTTGCTTAAGGAAAGTATGCGATGAGGAGCATTATCATTCGAAACACTTGTTGATGGTGATGAGGAAAGACATGGTGATTTTGATGATAGGCTTGTATTATTTGAGGATTCAGAACTAGAAAGCATATTATCTTCGACTGGTGAGATTTCTGAGATTGGAGTAGCAGCTTGAGGTGATTTTGATGGTATAGAGGAGTTATTAGATATCTCCGGAGCAGGACCTAGTATGTTATCACTTCTGATGATGTTAGGTGGCATCAAGAAACTGTCACCTATATCTAAAGGAGAGATCGAAGAAGATGTTGAAAAAGGAAATAAAGACTCATTAAAAGTAATATGTCGTGAAATATATATCCATCCTATTGGTATGTACTGTAGGACCGATGCACGTGAGAGGGGGGGGGGGTGAATCACGTGACTTTTAAAATCTTCGTTATAAAATCAGAGTCGATAGAAAATTGTACGATGCTTTTTATAACGTGCGCAGCGGAAAAATTAAAACGAAATGCGAAAGCGAAAAATAAAAAAAATTACACGAGGAGTTTTACTTCGTTCGGAGCCTTCGCCGACTCCTACTCGAAGGCCCAGGTTCCTTGAACCTTTCATGTGGGCAATCCACTAAAAACCTCTATCGACAAACTACCGATAGAGTGATTCGAATACAAGATTGGGCGGAAGTGTAACAGCCCTACACTTCCCCCTTAAATAATTTAAGTGCAGGAAAAAAATTCGTTACCCAACACTTAGATTTATCTGAAGCAGCTTGGGTGTTGGGAGCGATCTTCCAGCAGCGGTCGGACAGCGTCGAGTCAAAGCACAAACCGCAGCAGAGGAGCGTGGAAGCAAGAGAGCGCCAAAGCTTGAACCAGAATCAAATTTTCTTATCTGTTAGAGGGCTTGCTTGCTTCTATTTATAGTGCCTCGATGCATGATCTTTTCAGCTCAAATTTTATCCATCAACAAGATAAAATAATTAAAAAAAGATAATGTTTCTATCCTTTGCTTCAATTAAGAAAATAATTTAAATAAAATATAAATACAGAATATTGAAAAGTTAACCGAGAGGTTTTATCCTCTTACAATTTTATTAATAATTTAAAAGGAGATTTTATCCTTCCAGCTAAGCTTTACGTGAGAATTTTAAGCATTAGTAGGGATAATTTTATTCTCTAAAAAGAAGGAAATACGAATAATTTAATGATAATTTATCCTCCACCAAGGCTTTAGATAAGGAATAATTTTATAAAATTCAACTACAAAATCTAATTAAATAAATTCTGTAAAATAGAGTTAATGCATTTAGAATCTAATTAAATAAATTCTGTAAAATAGAGTTAATGCATTTAGAATCTAATTAAATAAATTCTGTAAAATAGAGTTAATGCATTTAGAGTTAATTAGACCCCGTCCAAACCTGGATAAGGATCTAACCAGGACTCAACCGAGGTCACCAAAATGGGCCTAAGTTGGACCGCGCCTACAGTCCTAAAATAGGACCCGTCCTCACTGGTTCGCTCCTCCAGTGACTTACCTCACTTACCTCGTGCAGCTCTACTCAACTTCTTAACCCACCAGGTCTTCCTGCCAGGGCTCAACCACCCTGGTCTTTTTGCCAAGTTTCAACCAACTTGGGCTTCAGCCAGTTGTCAGGCCCCGTGAACCCAACTGGACTTCTCGCCAGGACTCAACCACCCTGGACTTCCCGCCAGGACTCAACCACCCTGGACTTCAGCCTGGTGTCAGGTCCTAAGTCTTTCAACCCTGCACACTTAGTAAAGAGGTCAAAACCAAAAGCAAGTCTAACTTTAACCTATTTGTCATTCATCAAAACTCAGGTTTAACTATTAGTGCAAATTGCACCAACAATCTCCCCCTTTTTGATGCAATGACCTGGGTTAAAGTTAGAAAATACCAGATAAAGCAATGAGTCCAAGAATAATATGCAAATGACATGCTCTAAGATCAGAAATTTTTAATTTTCTAACTCAACCCTTAAACCCTCCCCCTTTAGCATTCATCAAAACAAAGAAATAATAAGTGCGCAAGCATCAGAAATAAAACAAGCAATCAAGTAATATGCCAGCCAAGTAAAAAATACTTTAAGTATTTGGGGAAGAGAAAATGCTTAACAAGCATACTAAGTTTCTGAACTAATTCAGAGGGGTAAGTCAAATTCTTAATTTAACACAAACAATCTGAGAGTATAAATGTTAAAAGAAATGACTAGGTGTAAATTTAGAAATGACTTTTCGAACACCATTTTCAAAAATTAAAAAGGCTACCTTCAAAATCTTAATCTTTTTCCAAAATAAAGAATATCTCCAAGGCAAATTAATGAAAAAGAGAAGATTTTTTCCAAAAATTTTTCTTTTCAAAGGATCATTTAGAATATTTTCAGGATTAATTTGAGAAAAAAATTTCAAAATATTTTTTTTTAATCCTTGTTCAATTAAAGAAGATATTTTCTAAAACAGTTTTCACTAAACATTTTTGAGAGTTAGAATACAAAATATAAACTCAAGCTCCCCCGAACCAAGTAAGAAAGTTTAGCCCATTTTGAATGTCTAACCGTAGTTACTAGCTAACTATCTATAGGATAGTAGTTTTCACTAGGTTAGTCAAGTCAAGTACTAGTGTCTAGCTTAGCTTTACAGAAAGACTACTTGACTTGATCAATATGAAGTTGGTATTTAACGCCCAGACTTGCTACGATGCACAGGTTTAAGCATTCTGAAGTCCAGGCAATACCCTATGCATCTCACCCCGTTCTAAGTTTTAGCATACACAAACATGTTATACCTAATGTGCTTTGTGAGATGCGGCCTCTAAATCTATAGGAACATGCATCTCTAGGGGTCAAACTTAGGCTAAGTCCACCAGTCTCGAAAGTCAAGTTTGAAATCAAAGTTAATTTTTTTAAAAATTAAGTGTGAAAATCAAAGTCAATTTTGAAAATCAAGTTTAAAAAATACACATTTTAGAGAGTACAAAAAATGCAAGTACAAAAATTAACTCTAACTCAAGCTATGTGTCAAACAGAATTTGTGAGTTGAGTAAAAGTGATTAGGTCAATCCTAGTCTACAACACACATTCCTATTAACCTTCTTAAATTGCTAAATTCGGATTCAGGAAGTGGTTTAGTGAATATGTCAGCTAGGTTAGATTTGGATTCAACATGATTAAGTTCNCCTTTCTTAGTTGTGCTCGGTGGAAACCTGAGAAGGAAGAGCTGGTGGTTGTCGGCAGCTTGGAGAGGGCGTTTGGACGCCGGCGGGTGGGATTGAAGGGCGGCGACGGCGGCTTTGGGGAGGAAGAAGAAGGCTGCATTCTCCTCTTCTTCTTCGGCTCATTCTTCATCCTTCTAATCTCCTCCTCAGTCCGCTTGTGGCCGATGCTCGGCTGCGGGCGGAGGAGCTCGGCGGCGCTCGGTGGAGAGGAAGGAGACGTCGGCGGTAACCCTAAGTCTAGGGTTTTGTTGGGCGCAAGTAAAGGAGAAGGAGAGGGATTAATTGGGGTGCCTTGGTGATCTCGGTTCACAGTAGATCGTCACCCACACGACGTCTATGAAGGGGGGACATAAGGTCGAAGACCGCGAGGTGATCTGAAAGGTATAACCCTTTCCAAGCTCCATATATTATCCTTATGTCAATATTGTGCTATGTTTACTAACCTCGTCATTTCATGTGTGTTAGTTTATTAATTTGATTTCGTATCATAGTTGTCAATTAACTAATTGGACCCCGACCATAAACACTAAAGCTGGTGATCAACTCGTCACCTTTTCCACGGTCGAACAGTCGAGCAAATCACAAGGCCGATTTTGGCAATTGGTCGAGTTGTGATTTGGATCGTTCGATACGGCACGAGATGGTCATAAGGAGACGGGTCTCCATTCAGATTAATTTTTAATCCGTAGACATGGAGAGGTCTCTCAGATAGACTGAGTATTCGCTTAGGAAACCCGCCAATCCATACCCAACAATTAGTATCAGAGCTGAGGTTTCCGGCTTTGTGTGTTTAGGATTGGTTAATTTTTACATTTCCATACATTTTATTTTGCTGAATGATGCGTGGATGTGCGTAGGCTAACTTTGTGTTGCAGTCACGAGATTCCAACTTCATGGCCAAAATATTTGTTGTGTGATGGTTATGCAAATTTTTGTAATTAATTAATTCTTGGGGTTGATGAGGCTTGGTATTTAATTTTTATAATTAAATACGACACATGTTTAGTCGAGCCTTTTATTTACAATTGATCTAGAATTCATGTACACTCCTTTATGGTGTATATGATCGATGATGTAAATAATTAGCTAGTCATTTCGGCTCGGAGATCCCTCAAGGTTGCTTGCGCAGAAAGAAGGGAGGAGCGGACGAAGTGACGACACGACTGGAGGCGCATTAGAGACCAAGGGCCATGAAAGTTGGAAAATCTAGGATTTTCTTTATTTTTCATATTATTGGTTATGTGCTTGGTTGTGTGGTTGTTCTAGTAAAATTCCTCAAGATAAATTAGTAAGTGGGAGAGGGACCCTAAGGGTCCCACGACTTCCATTACAATTCGACAAGTGATGCGAACAAGTCTGCGCGTTGGCTCTGAGTGCCTTCCTCCCCATCGGATGGACTTGTTCTGCGGATCACTGGGTCGAAAAAGACTATAGAAAATTATTAAAGAGCGTGTATACTTCCCCATCGGAAGACACATAATCTGTAATAATTTTCTTAGTGTCGTGTAATGGTGCACACTTAGATGTGAATAATAGTATCCTCCCCATCAGAGTCACTGCTATTATTTTACAGAGCCGAAATAAACCAACTGTTGATCTTACTTGTCAAAAAGTTAGGCTGACAAGATAGTAAGATTAATGGGTAAAACCTCCTCTTGCGAATGAAGGAATTCGTATACGTCCACACCATCGTGGCATGCGAATTTCTCAGTGTATAGGGGTGTTGGTTGATTTTAAAAATTAATTGTTTTGAGGAATCAATTTAATTTCGATTTCTAAATTAGTATATGTTGTGATTCTCAGGTTTTTCATAATGGCCTTTACCCCACTAGCAACAATTCTTAAGGATAATAAACTTACTGGCCCAAACTACATAGACTGGAAGAGGAACCTTGGCATTGTCCTCACTGCTGAAGAGTACAAATTTGTACTTTTCGAGGATTGTCCAGAAAAGCCTAGAGAGGACTCTAGTGAAGAGTTGAGGGAGCATTACAAGAAGTGGAAAAAGATAGATGAGATGGCGTGGTGCTACATTTTGGCATCTATGTCGAATGTGCTGCAACATCAGCATCAGGTCATGCCCACTGCTATTGACATAATGCAGAACCTCAAAGATCTCTTCGGGTACCAAGGTCGAGCTGCTAGGCAAACCGCGATGAAGAGTCTGATGTCGACCACTATGGTCGAAGGGACTCCCGTAAGGGATCATGTCCTGAACATGATGGCTCACCTCAATGAGATTGAGGTACTGGGAGCACAAATCGACGGGGAATCCCAGGTCGATATTATACTCCAGTCTCTGCCAAGGAGTTTTGAGCAGTTCAGGCTTAACTATAATATGAGCAAAAGGGATTATACGTTGGGTGAACTGCTAGGAGAACTCCAGACGGCAAAGGGCCTCTTTCGTCAGAACTCGCAGGCCTTAGTAACTCAAAGGGTTTCTTCTTCTATGCTGAAAGGTAGGATGAAGAAGAAACAAGGAGGGTTCAAGAAGGCAGCAACATCGTAAGGACCCCAGACTAGCGTGAAGAAGCCGAAAGGCAAGTGCTTCACGTGCAATCAAACTGGGTACTGGAAGGCGAACTGTCCCCGTCGGCAGGACAAAGGTATTTCCTCAGCCTTAGTTGTTAAAACATGCTTAGCGGTGCTATCTACCAGTACTTGGTGCGTAGATACAGGAGCCACTGACCATGTCTGCAATACTTTGCAGGGGTTCCAGGAAACCTGACGCCTAGCGGATGAAGAAATCGTGGTCTACATGGGCGATGCTACAAAGGTGGCAGCAGTTGCAGTGGGAGTTTTCTATTTATCTTTTGAGAGAAATAAAGTATTAGTTCTGACAGATTGTCTTTTTGTACTTTCATTTAGAAAGAATCTAATTTCGGTTTCTAAGTTAATAAAGGATGGATATTCTGTTGCTTTTAATAATAAAGTTGTTATTAAAAGAAATAGAGAGATTATCTGTTCGGGTACAATGGTCGGCAATATGTATACTCTAGAACCAATGACTCCCACGATGCAATCTGAAATAAATAGCTCATCATCTAACTTGCATAAAAGAAAGGAACCTTCTATGATGAATCAGACATACCTTTGGCACCTTAGGCTTGGTCATATTAACCTTAGTAGGATTCAGAGGTTGATAGCCGATGGGCCCCTGGGTTCATTGGTGGTGGAGGATCTCCTGACCTGTAAATCTTGCTTGGAAGGTAAGATGACCAAGAGGTCTTTCATGCAACGCCCGTAAAATCCTCTCAATATTTTTCTTTAAAATATTGATCATGCCTATATAGATTCTTGAGTAATATGTGAATACTAGCATGAACCTTAGCATGATTTCTTATATAGATTGAAAAGCTAAGTACTAATGGGCCTTACATGGGCTCTTCTAGTACCATGGCTATTAGTGGATCTTAGGTAGAATTTTAACATAGATAGAAATGAATTCCAATTAGGAATATTAGCATAACTCTTGGTGGGCTCTTATGTGGGCATTGCCAAAAATGAGAGTAAATGGAATAAAGAAAAATGCATGCACCAAGGATTGAACCTTGGACCTAAGATAGAGGCAAAGTCTCATCATGCATGTACTAACTAATTCACCTAGCAAGGGAGTGCTAGTGGAAAAGGAAGAAGAATTTAGTTGAGACTAAAGGAAGTTGAAGAGGCACCATGTGAAGAGGCACCATGCCCCTTCACTTAGTATAGAAGAAAGGGAATGAGAAGTGAAGAGGCTTAAGTTACTTTCTCCTCTTTTCTTCCACCAAGGCTCTTCCCTCCCTCTCATCTTCTTCCTTCTTGCCGTGAGCCACAAGGGAAGATTTCCCCTTGGAAAACTTCCCAAGAGGACTCCCTCTTGAAGATCTAAAGTCTCCTACAAGGCTACAAGGGCAAGGGGTGTTCTAAGGTCAAGAAGGTTTTCTTTTGTTTCTCTATTCAAGGGCTATAACCAAGATAAAGAGAAGTAAGACTCTCTCACCTATGGTATAATAGTTTTTATGTTATCTATCATGATTTAAGTTTGTTTGGGATCTATGTTGAGAAAACTATGGACTTAGGGTTCCTACAACTTTCGGCCAAGCACCCTTTTTGGGTTTAGGATGATGTTAAAACCTCACTTATGCTTCCTAATGCTTTCTCATGATAAATAAAGAATGAATTATGAGTTGTGAAATTTTTGTAGCACCCTAAGACCCTCATGAAGTTTCGGCCACCTCTTCCTTTCCATGGTTAGGATTAGATCTAACCCTCCAAGCATGCTTATTATGATTTCCTATGATATAATGGATGTTAATTGTGAATTATATGAATTTTCCATGGATTTAAGACCCCTCTAGGATTTCGGCCAAGACCAAATTATAGGGCTAGGAATTAGGGTTAGCCCCAATCATGTGTTCTAATGGCTTCCTATGGCATTGTATGTATTGTATGGGCTTTACTTTACTTATGGTACCTCACATGTTGCTAGAATAATGGGACTTTTATCTACAACTTTTGGTCAAGCACCAAGTCTAAGGTTTGGGTTAGTCTAAGGTTTCAAGTATACTTGTTTATGGCTTATTATGATGTAGATATATGATCAAGCATGTTGTATGAATTTTATGATGCCTAAACCCTAACTTCATGTGCTATGCATCATGACCTTGTATGCTTATATTATGTGCCATGTTTTAGTAGGTTTTATTTATGGATGTTTTAAACCATATACCATGAACACATGTGTTGTGAAGTAAGCGTCATGTTTATGTAGAATTATGCATGCATTAGGTTAAATGCCTTGAACATATGTATATTATGATTATGTAAACCTACGCATGTATTATGTTGAATGTCATGAACCTATGTAGTATGTATCATGTTCATATGGATCCTACTCATGCATGCTTTATGATAGATACCATGATCATGTATGCTATGTGATATGTACCATGTATGAAAAAAAATTTATCTATGCATGCTTACCTTATGTACCATGATCATGCAAGTTTCATGAACTAAGATGATGTTTATGCCTTAATGCATAATTATGTATGTATGTCATGCCTGATGAATGAAGATGATGTTCATGCCTTTAAGGCATAATGATGTGTGCATGACATACCTTATGAATGAAGAAGATGTTCATGCCTTTAAGGCACAATGATGTTATGCATGAATTATGAATGATGAAATGCTAAGTATGCTTTATACCATGCTTCATGTACTAAGATCATGTTTATGTTTTCAATTATGCTATGTAAGTTCTATGAATGATGAAATATGATGAAAACAAAGAAGCATGTAAAACTATTTTATTTTATGGATGGGCTTGTACCAGACCCAAGTAAGGTCCAAGGGATGGGCTCCTCATGAAAGCCTCGGTGTAGGACTACCGCAGCTGTCCAACAGGGATGGGCTCCTCATGAAAGCCTCGGTGATGGACTACCACAGCTGTCCCTAGGTTGAAGGTAACCTAGTACCCTAGTAGGTCGAGACTAGCTACCTCGCATTTACTTAGGGATGCGCGCAAATGATGAATGTATGTATGTGGTACAAGCCGGGGGCCCCCTATAATGTTATGTTTATGTTTAAGTATTTATAATTATGATTTTCAAATAAGCATCCTTATGTTATGTGCATTTGACTCATGTATTCATTCATGCTATGCATCTATGTCATGTCAAGTAGGTTATATGCTTATGTTTATGTCAAGAATTATGTCATGTCAAGTATGTTTTATGCTTATGTTTATGTCAAGAACTATGCCATGTTAAGTATGTTTTATGCTTATGTTTATGTCAAGAACTTCTTTATGTTAAGTATGTTATGTGCTTTTATGTGACGTATGGTTTTAGTGAGTAGGAAAGAGTCTTACTAAGCCTATGTGCTTATAAGTTTTATTTTCTTATACCGCAGATCAAGCAAGAGGATACTAGCTAAGGGAAGCAGTAGGAGGGGCAAGTGTGTGTGTGGCAGTGACTTGGCAAAAGAAAAAAAAAGATCCTATTACCCATAATTGTCACATGTCTTATATTTTGCATTGCTATTTTTAGTTTCATGCTAGACTTATGATGGTCCTCCTAAAGAACAACTTCTTATGTTTTGCATTATCAACTCTAGTTTCATGCTATACCTTATGATGGTTTTTCCTAAAGAACAACTTATGTTGATTTCCATGATATGTTCGTTAGAATCATATGTTGGCTTTAGGCTTGATGGTAGGATAAGTTATGATTGATGCAACCATGTTCAAAAATGTTATGTTTCACATACTATGTCTTATTACTTTTATGTTATGACAAATGCTAAGTTTATCAAGTAACCATGTTTAAGAATGATAGCTAAGACATGTTTACATGATTCAAATGTTAGTTGCATGGTTTAAACACACATGTATAAAGTTTTAAATTATTCCACTGCATTAATATATCCATATGCATATATGTATGTTAGCGTAACACCGCCCTCCGCCTACACCGTAAGGCTGGGAAGGGCAGGCGTTACATTTCAAGGCTAAGGGGTATAGGGCCAAAGATGTGTTAGAACTGATTCATTCTGATTTGTGTGGTCCTATGTCAATCCAATCTAGAGGAGGCTTTGAATACTTCGTCACCTTCATTGACGATTATTCAAGGTATGGGTACATTTATCTGATGCACCGCAAGTCTGAATGCTTTGAAAAGTTCAAAGAATTCAAGGCTGATGTGGAGAAACATCGAGGTAAAAGTATCAAGACAGTGCGATCAGATCGTGGTGGCGAATACCTCTTTGGAGAGTTTAGGACCTATTTATCAGAAGCTGGGATTTAGTCTCAGCTAACTGCACCGGGTACAACCCAACAGAACGGAGTTGCAGAAAGAAGGAATAGGACTCTTATGGGAATGGTTAGGTCAATGATGAGCTATTCAGACTTACCTGATTCGTTCTGGGGATACGCTCTGGAAACGACAGCGTACATACTGAACTTGGTTCCATCTAAGCCAGTCCCTCATACTCCCACAGAACTGTGGACTGGGCGCAAGCCCAGTCTAGGACATGTTCAAATTTGGGGTAGTCTAGCACATGTGCTGAAGGGATATTCTGATAAGTTGGAATCTCGTACAGAGGTACGTCTGTTCGTAGGCTATCCTAGAGGAACGAAGGGTGGTCTGTTCTATAGTCCTAAGGATCAGAAGGTAGTCGTTAGTAAGTGTTGGTGCCTTGGTTAGTTTTGATGTGATCCACCAAGTTAGTTAGGTCCTGGTTGATTTTAATCCCTCTGCTAAGTGTGCAAGAACTTAGGTACGGAGGAAGTCAAGCGTAAGACGCAGTGGACGAGAAGGATTGCGCGGGGAAGTGAGCCGACGGGCTCAGTGCAATCCGAGGGACGCGGAAGCTGCGGAAGAGTACACCGGTGGAGCGAGAAGGACGTGCGCGGTGTCCGAGGGACGAGAAGCCGGGAGGAAGGACGCTCGAGGGACGAAAGGCTGGAGTCGGGTTCGGGTGAGCCTAATTCCAGTTGGTCAGAAATCACCTAGAAGATCTACTTACGAACGTCTTTTATAAAAGCTTTTAATTTAATCTTTTAATTAACAAGTTTTAATTAAAAGTCGATTATAGCTTTTATTAAAGCTTTTAATTAAAAGTTGATTATAGCTTTTATTAAAACGTTTTAAAGCTTTAAAAAAAAGCTTGTTAAAGCTTTTTAATTAAAAGCGTGAAACGTTACTTTAATCAAAGCTTTTTTAAAAGCTTTTGAACGTTGCGTTAATTCAAAGCTTTTAATCAAAGCAACGTTCAAAAGGAACGTTTAAAAGCAACGTTCAAAATTAAAGCTTTTAATTTTATCTCTTCTAATTAGAGTTCAAAATTTGGTTGAGATAATCTTAGATCTACGATCAAGATACAACTCAATCTTGTATTAACGATCAAGATCATATCACTCAACCAATAAATAGGCTTAGAGATTTAGATTCAAGAATTCAATTCATTGAGTTGTAAACTTTCTTTCTCTCTAAGCTTTCTCTGTGCTACAACTGTAAAGGCTTCTCCGCCTTAAGGAGTTTCTGTTTGAGCATCAACTGCCTTGGAAGCAACGACTCTGTTGCAACCAAGTTTATTTTTTTTAAAAGATGAGTGTTAGTGCTTATTTTTCATAAACCGTCTATTCACCCCCCTCTAGCCGGTCGACCCGATCCTACAATAAGAATACCAGATTCTTAGACGAGGACTATGTGATGAATCACAAGCCCAAGGGTAGACTAGTGCTTGAAGAGTTAAGAGGGGTGTTCCGAACTTAGGACCAATTGTACAAGAGGATACACCACAAGTCACTGCAACGCGTGTCACAGAAGATACACAGGTGGTACCTCGTCACAGTGGGAGGGTTGTTAGACAACTTGAAAGGTTCATGTTTTGGGGAGAGTCGTAAGACTTGGTCCCAGGTAAACATAAACCGGATCCCTGGACCTATGACGAGGTCCTCCAAGATCAGGATGCAGATTCTTGGCAAAGAGCAATGAACTCAGAGATAGAAACTATGGATTCTAATCAGGTCTGGGAGTTAGTAGAACCACCCAATGGTGTAAAAGCCATTGGATGCAAATGGATCTACAAGAGAAAGAGACGATCAGACGGGAAGGTTGAGACCTTCAAAGCAAGGCTTGTTGTGAAAGGGTACACTCTGAAAGAGGGTATCGATTATGAGGAGACTTTTTCGCCAGTAGTTATACTTAAGTCGATCCGGATTCTCCTATCTATTGCAGCTCATATGGATTATGAGGTATGTCAAGACGGCTTTCCTTAACGGAAGTCTTGAGTGTTGGATCGAAGAAAACGATAGAGGGGGGGTGAATATCGTTAAAAACTTTTTCGGATTCGGAAAGAGCAAATGCGCAGCAGAAAGAAATTAAGTGCACAAGAACACAAGTAGATTTTTTACTTGGTTCGGAGTCGCGGTCGGCTCCTACTCCAAGGCCAAAGATCCTTGACCGTTTACTTTCGGCAATATTATAATCGCGCAAAAAGATTTACAAGTTAAGTACAAGAATATTTTAGGAAATTGAAATTGCTACACATTTCTTTACCGACGACCGATGTGGATCGAAGTCGGAGCAGAGGGTCATCGTCGGCGCTGGGATCTCGAAGTCGAAGTTTGCCGGGGCGTAGCGCTTGAACGAAAAGCTTTGGAGCGTTTAGAAAAAGTGATGTTGAAGCCTTGGGGTCGAGCCCCTTTTATAGTGCTCATACGGGCGCCTGACAGGTTAGGGCGCCTAACACGTGCCCTTCGATCCGCGAATCCTTATCCGCGGGCTCGGTCAGCGCTTATCCTCCCTAACTTGGGCGCTTGAGCTGATGGGGGCACCCGTGACCTCACGGGCGCCTGATCCGGCTTGGTCCAGAGGCTTCACAGCTATGTTTTGGGTTTTGCCTTCACTCTTGGGCGCCCGTATCCTCACGGGCGCCTGTCTCCAATCGGGCACCTAGGCCCAGTGAAGCACCTTCACTTGCAGACGATCAGTCCTTTGACCCTGCAAACAAGGTTAGTCCAAAAACACAACAAGTATTAATTATAGTCGTAGCTATCTTGGTTCTGACTTTGGGTCTCCCAAATGGAACCCTAGGTCGAACCGACGCCTACTGTTCCCTCGACGGAGAACGCGTCCTCACCTACTCCTCTCAGGAGAGTTTACCTTTTGCCAATCGGCTCCTCCGGTTGGACTTTTTCCCAATCCACTTGACCGGGTCTTCGTGCCCAACTTCCGGTCAGGTCTTCTTGCCCAACATCCGGTCAGGTCTTCGGTGCCCAGCCCCTTGCCAGGACTTCGTGCCCAGTCCTTGACCAGGACTTCTTTGCCCAGCCCTTGCCAGGACTTCTTGCCTAGTGTACTTAGGACTTCTTCCTGTACACTCAGTGACCAAGTTAGATCACAATAACATCCTAACTTCTGAACCCTTTGCCATTATCAAAACCCAGGTTTGACTTAGGTGCTGCCTGCACCAACAATCTCCCCCTTTTTGATTTATGGCAACCCGGTTCAAAGAGTTATGTTAAAAACATAGGTAAAGTAACAGATTTAATTTCCTCCCCCTGGAAGAAATCTCCTCCTGAGTTTTTCAAAAATGCGTGGGGGTTTTTGAAAACATTTCTAAGTCTTTGTTTTATAGAATGAAAAGTTTTTTCAGGTTTTCAATCACTTAGAATATTTTCAAAAAGGATTTTCAAGTTAGAAAAATTTTCCAAAATATTCGACTTAGAAAATTTTTCAAAATATTTTGCACATAGAAAATTTTCAAAACATTTTTGCACTTAGAAAATTTTCAAAACATTTTTGCAATTAGAAAATTTTCAAAACATTTTTGCACTTAGAAAATTTTCACAACATTTTTGCACTTAGAAAATTTTCAAAACATTTTGAAGTTAAGTACTTAAAGATTTTCAAAAAGCATTTTCAATTAAGTACTTAGAAGATTTTCAAAATAATTTTGAAATAAGTACTTAGAAGATTTTCAAATTAATTTTGAAGTTAGAAAACTTTCCAAAATGATTTTGAATTACTTTACTTTTTGAAAAAAGAGTTAAAATTTTAAAAAATTTAACTTGAAAAAAAAATAAATTTTAAAACCTTTTTTTCTCTCCTTTTCCAATCTCTCCCCCTTTGCCATATATCAAAAAAATATAGCAAAAACTGAGTAATAAAAGTAAGTGCTGTATTGAACCAATTCTAAGTATAAACTGGACCAAATCAATTTAGAGTTTCTCTTTCGGGTCCTGTCTAACCCAGTTAGTTACTTACTAACTGTTATAAACAGTAGCTTTCGCTAGGGTTAGTCAGGTTAAGTGATTTGATCAAGTTAGATTTTCTAAGCTTGACACTTAACCTGATTACTGTTTAATTGGTATTTATTGCCCCAATTACTGCGGATGGACTGACTTAAAGCATCTTGAATCAAGACATAGACCTAAGCATCTCAACCCAGTCTAGGTTATCAATCGAAGTGCCCTAAAGTGCTTGTGAGATGCTGGCTGCTAGATCTATAGGTGCATGCAGTTCTAAGGTTAGGGCCTAAGCTAAGTCCATTTGTGAAAAAGCCCTAATTTTGAAGGGGGTAAGTTTTTTTAAAAAAAACTAAGTCAGAAATTATTTTAAATTTCATAAACATGAAAATTTTTAAATATATTTAAATAACAAATAAGAAATAAAATAGTTTTGAACAAGAAACATAAGTACAGTAGCCCTATTCTACTAAGCATAACCCTAACTGCCTTCTTAGTGAGCTGAACTCAAACTCAGGTAAGGGTTTGGTGAAGATATCAGCTATGTTTGACTTTGAGTCTATATACTTAAGGATTATTTCACCCCTGGCTACATGATCTCTTACGAAGTGATGTTTAACCTCTATATGTTTTGTTCTAGAGTGTTGGATTGGGTTCTTAGTTAGATTAACTGAACTTATGTTATCAATGTAGACTTGGGTTTGGGTGTAATCAAGTTGAAAGTCCTTAAGAGTGTGCATCATCCATAAGAGTTGTGCTACATACTCTCCTAAAGCAACATATTCTACTTCGGTTGTGGATAAAGCTACGCAGTGTTGCTTTCTACTGCACCAACTGACTAGACTATTTCCTAAGAGTTGGCAGCTTCCACTTGTACTCTTTCTATCTAGTTTGCATCCAGCATAGTCAGAATCAGAGTATCCTGTCAAGTTAAAAGTTGAGGTCCTAGGATACCAAATCCCTACATTTAGGGTGCCCTTAATGTATCTAAGTATTCTTTTTAGGGCTGCTAAGTGTGTTTCCTTAGCACAGGATTGGTATCTACCACACATTCCTATAGCGAAAAGGATATCAGGTCTGCTAGTTGTAAGGTAAAGTAGACTTCTGATCATACTTCGATATAGTTTAAGGTCTACAGGTTTACCTTCAGGGTCACTATCTATTTTTACATTTGTGACCATAGGGGTACTTATGCTTTTGGAGTTATCCATTTTAAATTTCTTTACTAACTCCTTAGCATATTTGGATTAATGAACATAATTTCCATCCCTAGTTTGCTTAATTTGTAGTCCTAAAAAGAAGTTAATCTCACCAACTAAGCTCATTTCGAATTCGTTTTCCATTATTTTTACAAATTATTTTAAGAAATTTGAGTTGGTGGATCCAAAGATTATGTCGTCAACATAAATTTGAGCAATGAAAATGTCTTTTTTTAAGGTTTTGACAAACAGGGTTGTGTCAATTTGTCCTTGGTTGAATTCCTTAGAAATGAGGTAAGTTGATAGGCGTTCATACCATGCCTAGGTGCTTGTTTTAGTCCATAAAGTGCCTTATTAAGCTTGTAAACGTGGTCAGGTTTTTCTAGGTCCTCAAAGCCTAGGGGTTATCCTACATAGACTTCTTCTTTGATGAACCCATTTATAAATGCTGACTTAACGTCCATTTGGTAAAGCTTAAATCCTTTATGGGCTGCAAAGGCTAACAACATTCTAATAGACTCAAGTCTGGCTACTGGGGCATAGGTTTCGTCATAGTCTAACCCTTTGACTTGACTGAACCCTTAGCTACTAAGCGGGCTTTATTTCTAACTATTTCCTCTTGGTCATTTAGCTTATTCCTAAACACCCACTTAGTATCAATAATGGATTTGCCCTCAGGTTTAGGTACTAGTTCCCTAACTTGGTTCCTCTCAAATTGGGTTAACTCTTCTTGCATTGCTATGATCCAATCAGGGTCAGGTAAGGCTTCCTCTATAGTCTTAGGTTCAATTTTCAAAATCAGTGCGATTTGACTAAGATTTCTATAGGAAGACCTAGTTCTGACTCCTAAGGTTGGATCACCCACAATTTGATCAGTTGGGTGACTGAGTCTGGGTTTCTTGGTTCTTCTAGTACTTGGTTCAACCTCAGGTCCGGCTGGATGGTTTGGTTCAGTATTTGGTTCAATTACTTGGGTTGGTTCAATTATTGATTCAATTGACACAGTAGTTAGTTCAATAGTCAGTTCATTATCTTCATGATCAATATTTGATAGATTTAGATTTGGATCATCAGATTTTGAATTAGTTTCCTCATCAAATATAAGATTTGTTGTTTCTTCAATTTTATTAGATTATCTATTGTAGACCATATAGGCCCTACTTGTTATTGAATATCCTAAGAATATTCCAGGGGTTGACTTGGACTGAAATTTACCTAGGTAGTCCTTGGTGATTAGGATATGGACTTTGCACCCAAAGACCCTTAGGTAATGTAGGTTTGGAAGTCTATGGTAATATAATTCATAGGGTGTTTTATTATGTCGTTTGTTAATTAGGACCCTATTTTGGATATAGCAAGCCGTACTAATTGCTTCTGCCCAAAATTGGTTAGCTAGGACGAATTCATTGAGCATAGTCCTAGTGGCTTCCTGTAGGGTTCTATTTTTCCTTTCTACTATCACATTTTGTTGGGGGTTCTAGGATATGAGAATTCGTGAATATACCCGTTTATCTTACAAAATTCCTCAAACCTTTGATTTTCAAACACTCCCCCGTGATCACTCCTAAGTTTTTTGATTTTAGTATCATTTTGATTCTCAATTACCTTAAATAGGTCAATGAATAGATTTAGGGCTTCATCCTAAGTTTTTAGGAACCTTACCCAAGTAAACCTAGAGTAATCATCGATAATTACTAAGCAGTACCGGTTTCGGCTTAGTGACTTAGCTCCATGTGAATCAAATAGGTCAAGGTGCAGGACCTCAAGTGTGATTTGAGTTAGGTCTGATTGAATTTGTTTGTGATTAGACCTGGTTTGTTTACCTTGGTTGCATGATTCACATATCATGTTTTCATGGTTCTTAATTTTTGGTAATCCTTTAATTAAACCAAGTTGGGTGATTTTTGAAATTAATCTTAGATTAGTGTGACCTAATCTCCTATGCAAGAGGTTTGATTCTTCTAACTGAGTTAAGAGGCATTTAGGTACTAAGGGTAGGTTTATAGTATAAACGTTATTTTTCCTAGTGCCCTTAAGCATAACTTCTGGTCTTGCAAATTTCTAATCAGGCAGTCAGAGTTGATAAAGTAACTATATAGCTAGTATCACATAATTGACTTATACTAATTGAAATGGCAAGTAATCAATGAGATAAACGCATAAGATTCATCTGGTCAATAGTAGGACCAGAAAAATCAATCTAAAGTCAAGTGCGAGTCAAATACAAGTCAAATACCAGTCAGCCCTACTCAGTAGGGATAGTCAAATAGTTCACAATGCACTAGAATAGGCTGAAAAATGATCTGGAAAGAAGGGCCAAGATGGTCAGATGGGCCAGGCTGCCAAGATCGAAGCAACGACATCATTTCATTGTATTGTGCGTCGTTTGCCTCTCGATTGGCTCGGATGGCGTCCATGTGCTCGATGTGATAGGCCTCGACCTCCTCCCTGAAACTGTGCATCTCTGTCTGTAACTAGGTAATGCGCTGATCAGTGGTCGGTGGGGGAGGCTCCTGTAACTGCTCGTTGATCTCGGCTGCGAGATCAGCTACGTCTACCACTATCTCCTCGTCGGAGTCGTCCTGCCGTCTGGCACTCTCCCGTCTCCACGCTAGGACCCCCGTGGCCAAAATATCTATCCTCGCTAAAGAAAAATTTCTAATCCCTATTTCATCGAACTCGGTCATCGAAATAATCTCTCCGGCAGTGATGTCACGACCATGGAGGTGCAGAAGGGCGGTGATGATGTGGCAGTAGGGCGTACGTACTCGATCGTGAGTAGATACGCTCGATGCATAGACGATGGTATGGAATATGTGGAGACCTATGTCAATGTCAAGTTGATGAATCATGGCGTAGAATAAAAAGGTGTGAATTGGTCGCATGGTTGCGACATCTCGAGTGGTAAGTGGGAGAACACAGTGAACTATCACTCGGTAAAGGGCATAGTCTTGGACTCGGAGGTCAACGGATTGAAATCGCCGAGCCAACGGATTTCTCACATCTCCAAAGAAATAAGAGTAAAGAGTATCTGGTGTGATGTGCGAATAAGGGGTGCGAAGGGTGGGTCGGCCGGAGGATAACAAGAAAAGGTAGACTGCGAAGGTCGTAGTCTGAGAAACCGATTCAACAGGGTCAGAGAAATGGTTAGGGGAGTGTCTTGTACTGTGGTAGAGTAGAGTAGGTTATCAAGCTTGACTAGATTATTGTAGAATTCTGCACACAGAGTCGAGTTCACAGGATGTGTGCAGAAGACTAGCTGATCTAGTTGATAAAAGTTGATCGCGTCCATTGCTAAGGGGCATGATTGAGTGAAGAATTACCTATTTAGAAAACTGGTCTTTATAGGCTTATAAGTTGTTTGGGCAAACTTGTTGAACAATTCTAGGTTGGGAAACCTTAGGTCGGGGCTAGGTTCGGCAACGGGGTTGGGTTGAGAGACATGACGTTTTCTAGATATTTAAAGAGAAATGATGCATTTAATAAGCAAAGTAAGGAAAAAGGAAATTGCTTGAAAAATGCAAAATAAATTTGATACCGGGGTGGCATTCTTGATGTAGAGTGTTTGAAGACTAGCAAGGAGGTTCGGGCGCCTTGGGAAGAAGAGAGGTGAAGGAAGGTTTTGATTTTGGTGTGGGGGAAGAGGAAGGAGCCATGCTCCTTATATACTGTCATACGGGCGCCCGATAGGTCTCGGGCGCCCGAGTTCATTTGGGCGCCCGTAAGCTCACGGTCGCCCAAGTCAAGCGGCAGCTTTTTGGCAGACTTGACTGCCTTGGATGACGACAAAGACCTAGGCGCCCGATAGGTCACAGGCACCCGAGTCAGATGGGTAAGGGATGACAGCTTTTGCTGTCTTGGTCGAAGAGAAAGAAGGGGGCGCCTGACAGGTCACGGGCGCCCGAGCTGACTAGAGTTTCACTATTGACCAGTTTGACCGTTTGACCAGGTTTGACTGTTTGACTTGGTTTGACTTCTAATGATTAAATCAATCAGTCTAAATTGCATGATTCAATGTTTTTATTTGACAAAAATACAAAAACAAGATAAGTTAGGTCCTAACCATCTCACTCGGTCTACAATTATCAATCATGTTTAACCATATGGGTTTTGTGAGATCGTTTTTAATAGAAGTAAAGATTTTATTTTGAAAAACATGATTAATTTTGAAAAGTTAAATTAATTTTAAAAACAGTTTTATTGAATTTTAATTTTGTTTTGAAAAGTGGTTGAATCTAAGATTAATTGAAATTTGTGTTAGATTCAAATCTGACAATAGTAAAGTGAATTTGATTTTCAATAATCGGCTTCCAGGTCTTGATGGGGGACTAGGCCTTCTTTGGCCATAGCCTTATTGGATCATCAACCCTTTCCTTGACAAAGCCTTTTATTGAAAATCCATCTTCAAGTTACTCCTTGAAAGATTTTGGTATAACTAGTTTGGGTCTTGGATCGGTAGCTTCGGCTAGTTCCGCCAAAATGGCTTCCCTAACGTACTATCATCTCACCTCCACCCAATACTATGTTGTTCAAATTTTAGTTAAATCGTTTTAGTCCTTATTCTAACCAGTCCTAGGTCTAAGCATGGTAATTTGCAAAAATAAATAAACAAGCAAGCATGCAATTTTGAATTAAGAAAAGAATTTATCTAATTATAAAAATTATTTTTAAATTGGCTCCCGTGGACTAAAGCCACGGTAATGATTGGGCAAGATGTGAATCTTGTCCTTGGGGATCCAATATTGGTTTGGTCCAGCTTGGTTGTTCAGACAAAGTTTGGGTACCCATGCCTGAACTTTGGGTCTAGATTAGTTCAATACAGCATAATATGACCTTTGTCTCGACTTGGTTCGATACCCTAACCCAGATCGATTTAGAACAGACTTCTATTTTTCAAGGATCATGTCAAGACCCTTGGAACCCAAAGTGAATCGTTCTAAAGCCGCTCTAAGGTCCTTGACTTGAGTTTTTAAGGAGAAGTTCTTTTTCTCAAGCTTTTCAACTTGAGTAGAGGTTCCTTCTTGAACCTTCTCGGTCAAAGATCTAGAGTTAGCTCCCTCTTTCAGGAGTTTTACTTCCTATCGGAGGGACTCGACTTGGATTTTGGCTTTCGCCAAGTTACGAGATAAGTAGGCAATTAACTTGGATAATTCTACTTCAGAGTAACCACTTACAGTTATTTTGTCGTTCTCCGAGATGGTGAGTCTTCTGTCGTCCGGCTCCGATTCCGATCCGGTGTCGATGTCTTCCAAAGCGGTCAAGGCAAGAAGGTTTGATTGTGGAGCCTCTTCTTCTTCTACGGAGGAGGATTCGTCCCACGTGGCTTGAAGAGCCTTCTTCCTTCGAGTCTTCTTAGCTTCCTTTAGGTTGGGGCACTATGATTTGTAGTGTCCCTTCTTGTTGCATTCGTAGCAGGTTACATTTGATTTAGTCTTAGTCGTTGAGGGTTCAGCTGCATCTTCCTTCTTTCGGCCGGCTTTTCTTCTGTTGGTCTGGTGCGTCAGCTCCTTGTAGTAGTCCCGGGCTAGCCGAACCAGCTTGGGTCGATCCCCTTCACTGTCTTCTGAGTCTGAGTCTGAATCAGACTCGGGTGCAGGTTGAGGCTTTTTCTTGGCCACCTTTCCTTGGATTTTACCTGCAATAAAAGCGATACCTTTCTCGGACAAAGTGCAGTTAGTCTACTCGTGTAATTCCAATTCTGAAAATAATTCGTCTAATTTAATTTTAGAAAGATCCCTAGAAACTTTGTAAGCATCTACCATAGATGCCCACAGAGTATTTCTTGGGAAAGCATTTTGGTATACCTGATAAGGTCACGGTTTTCTACCTTGTGACCGATTGTGTGTAGGCCGTTCATCAGCTCCTGGATTCTGGCGTGGAGCTGGGCTGCTGACTCGCCTTCGTTCATTTTGATTGTGTACAATTTGTTTAGCAGTAGGTCCCTTTTGCTGATTCTGGTGTCTGAGTACCTTCGTGCAATTCAATCAGCTTACTCCAGAGTTCTTTCGCACTGTTAAAGGGACCCACCAGGTTCAGTTCTTCTTTGGTTAATCTGCATTGCAGTGTCTGGGTTGCCTTTGCATCAGCCTCGATCTTTTTCTTCAGCGAGGCATCCCATTCTGAGTAATGTTGTGCCACTCCTTCAGCATTCTTGGGGATTTCCAGACTAGATTGGATTATTATTCACATATCCACATGAGTTTTCAGGTGGATTTCCATCCGACTCTTCCAGTAGGAGAAGTCTTCTCCACTGAAGAGTGGTGATCTGGCTGTGCTGAAACCCTCTTGCATGGCCATGAAATTTTTAAAAAAAAACAAGGAAATTCTGACCCAATACTTGGTCTTGGATTAGTAGTGCGGGAAAAAATAATTGAAAAAAAAACGATCGAGTGGTGTTACACCAACCTCGATTAATGAGAAAAATTTGAAAAAAATGAAACTAAAATTTTCGTAAAATCCGAAAAACTCTCAAATTGGTGGTTGCACCAAATTTGAGCCACCCGCTCTAATACCACTTGTTGGATCGAAGAAAACGATAGAGAACGGGTGAATATCGTTAAAAACTTTTTCGGATTCGGAAAGAGCAAATGCGCAGCGGAAAGAAAATAAGTGCACAAGAACACAAGTAGATTTTTTACTTGGTTCGGAGACGCGGTCGGCTCCTACTCCAAGGCCCACAGTTCCTGACCGTTTACTTTGGGCAATACTATAATCGCGCAAAAAGATTTACAAGTTAAGTACAAGAATATTTCAGGAAATTGAAATTGCTACACTTTTCGTTATCGACGCCCGATGTGGATCGAATTTCGGAGTAGAGGGTCGTCGTCGGTGCTGGGATCTCGAAGTCGGAGTTTGTCGGGGTGTAGCGCTTGAATGAAAAGCTTTGGAGCATTTAGAAAAAGTGATGTTGAAGCCTTGGGGTCGAGCCCCTTTTATAGTGCTCATACGGGCACCTGACAGGTTGGGGGCACCTAACACGTGCCCTTCGATCCGCGAATCCTTATCCGCGGGCTCAGTCAGTGCTTATCCTCCCTAACTTGGGAGCCTGAGCTAATGGGGGCGCCCGTGTCCTCACGGGCGCCTGATCCGGCTTGGTCCAGAGGCTTCGCAGCTATGTTTTGGGTTTTGCCTTCACTCTTGGGCGCCCGTATCCTCATGGGCGCCTGAGCCCATTTGGGCACCTGTCTCCATTCGGGTGCCTAGGCCCAGTGAAGCACCTTCACTTGCAGACGATCAGTCCTTTGACCCTACAAACAAGGTTAGTCCAAAAACACAAGTATTAATTAGAGCCGTAGCTGTCATGGTTCTGACTTCGGGTCTCCCAAATGGAACCCTAGGTCGAACCGACGCCTACTGTTCGCTCGACGGGGAACGCGTCCTCACCTACTCCTCTCAGGAGAGTTTACCTTTTGCCAACCGGCTCCTCCGGTTAGACTTTTTCCCAATCCACCTGACCGGGTCTTCGTGCCCAACTTCCGATCAGGTCTTCGGTGCCCAGCCCTTTGCCAGGACTTCGTGCCCAGTCCTTGACCAGGACTTCTTTGCCCAGCCCTTGCCAGGACTTCTTGCCTAGTGTACCTAGGACTTCTTCCTGCACACTCAGTGACCAAGTTAGATCACAATGACATCATAACTTCTAAACCCTTTGCCATTATCAAAACCCAGGTTTGACTTAGGTGCTGCCTGCACCAACATTGAGGAGACCATCTACATGTAGCAACCAGAAGGGTTCATTACGAAGGGCAAAGAACATCTAGTGTGTAAGCTTAATCGATCCATTTATGGATTGAAACATGCTTCAAGATCTTGGAACATCCGCTTTGATGAAGTAATATCCAGTCATATGGATTTACTTAAAGCCCGGATGAGTCATGTGTATACAAAAGATGTGACGGAAACGTCATGGTGTTTCTTGTACTTTACGTAGATGTCATTTTGTTAATTGGCAATAATGTCAAAGTGTTATCATACATAAGGGTCTGGCTATCAAAGCAGTTTGATATGAAGGACTTAGGAGAACTAGGACACATCCTTGGGATCAAGGTCATACGGGATCGCCAGAAAAGGATGTTTGCTTATCCCAAGCTTCATACATTGACACTGTCTTGTCTCGTTTTAGCCTGGAAAACTCCAAGAAGGGTTTCCTACCCTTCAGGCATGGAGTTCCTCTATCCAAGGAGATGTGTCCGAAAACATCAAAGGAGATAAAGGAAATAAAGGTGGTTCCTTATGCTTCGACAGTAGGAAGCCTCATGTATGCTATGTTGTGCACGAGACCTGATATTTGTTTTGTCGTGGGCATGGTTAGCAGATATCAGAGTAACCCTGGATAGGGACATTGGACAACGGTAAAGCATATATTGAAATACCTGAGACGGACTAGAGATTATATGTTGGTTTACCGGGCAGACCAATTAGTCCCTGTGGGTTATATAGACTCAGATTTCTAGTCAGATAGGGACAAGAGTAAGTCTACCTCGGGGTTTGTGATTACTTTAGGAGGTGGAGCCATTGTTTGGAGGAGTGTCAAGCAGAAGTGCGTCGCGGACTCCACCATGGAAGCTGAATATGTGGCAGCCTCAGAGGCGGCCAAGGAAGCTGTATGGCTCAGAAACTTTATCATGGACTTGGATGTGATTCCTGGTTTGCCCAGGTCTATCACAATCTTTTGTGATTACAGTGGTGCAGTAGCAAACTCGTAGGAACCACGAGCCCATAAGGCGAGTAAACACATAAAGCGCAAGTACCACCTGATACGATAAATCGTAAAGCGAGGAGAAGTGGTTGTCGCCAACATTGCATCAGAGGACAACCTGGCAGATCCTTTCGCTAAAGCTCTTCCAGCTAGAGCTTTTGATAGGCATGTGGAGGATATGGGAGTCAGATGTATGGCAGTGAGAGAGCAGTAATGTCTTTAAGTATAAGTGGGAGATTGTAAGATCTGTATACTGAAAGACATGAATTTCATTATATGAACATCTTAGTTATGAAAAGAGAATCACAACTACACTAGGAGCTTGTTTACATTAGTACATGCATGAAGTCCAATTACTTTACTTTGTAGATAACATGGTTTGTGGTGTCACACAGAAGATCATGTTATCAGTTCCTTGCTTAGTATAAATAAGAGGCTCACAACCAAGATGGAATTAGACAACCCATCAGAATGGTTGTAGTGTAATTAGGTGCGGTTGGTCTTGACCATAGAATTACACTAGTGTTCTTTGAGTACATTGAGTAGGACCAAAATCCGAGGTTATCCAATTTGTACTGACTCGATAATTGGATAGGACCTCAAGTTTATATTATGGAGTACGATCCCTTAATCGCGATATAAAAACGGGCATATATTATTAATTATTATTTCTTTGATTCACCAAAGGGCGAGAGCTATTCTGTTAGATCGATAGGCCAGGTGAGTTGGGAGATAATATTAATAATATGATGTGTTGTTGATTATTGATGGAATCCGTGTCCTGGTGAGTCGGGTTGATTATGGCCCATTGATGAGCTTGAAAGGTTCATCATGCTAATCCCTGCAGGTAGATTTGATCCGGCATGATGATAAGGTCGAGTGGTACTAGTCAAGGACTCATAGGTTAATTAATTTGAATTGTCAGTAATTTAAATTAATTAACGGGCATTCGAGATCTTAAACACGGGGGGATGGACGACTCGTAATATGTGGAGCCCATATGAAAATATGGGGGTTGGTGAAGAAGTTCAATTAAGACCCTTTAGTCGAATGGATCTTAATTAATGGATTGGGTTTAGATCCATTAGTGGGCCAAGATCCTATAAGATGTGTATACTGAAAGACATGACTTTTATTATATGAACATCTTTATTATGAAAAAAGAATCACGACTACACTAGGTGTTTGTTTATATTAGTACATACACGAAGTCCACTTACTTTACATTGTAGATAACATGGTGTGTGGTGTCACACGGAAGATCGTGTTATCAATTCCTTGCTTAGTATAAATAAGAAGCCCACAACCGAGATGGAATTGGACAATGCATCGGGATGGATGTAGTGTAGTTAGGTGTGGTTGGTCTTGACCATAAAACTACACTAGTGTGCTATGAGTACATTGAGTAGGACCAAAATCCAAGGTTATCCGATTTGTACTGACTAGATAATTGGATAGGACATCAGTTGATATTATAGAGGACGATCCCTTAATCCCGAAATAATATCAGGCATATATTATTAATTATTATTTCTTTAATTTATCAATGGGCGAGATCTATTCTGTTAGATCGATAGACCTGGTAAGTTGGGAAATAATATTAATCATATAATGTGTCGATGATTATTGACGGAATCCGTGTCCTGGTGAGTCAGGATGATGATGCCCCCTTGATGAGCTCAAAAGGTTCATCGTGCTAAACCATGCAGGTGGATTTGATCAGGCACGTTGATAAGGTTGAGTGGTACTAATCAAGGATCCATAAGTTAATTAATTTAAATTGTCAGTAATTTAATTAATTAACGGGCATGCGAGATCCTAAACACGGGGGGATGGACGACTCATAATATGTGGAGCCCATATGAAAATATTGTTAGTAGGAGCCCTAGAGTCAATTATGTGATGATTGACTAGGGACATTTTGTATCATATTGTATTATTAATAAAGGCATGTTTGGTTATTATACTGACTTTGTATTTGTACCAAATAACTAAGTATAATAATATCCTTGGATAGTAGGTTCTTATCTATATCATATCGATTGGTTGAATTAATAGTGAGAAGATGTAGAGAACACTACTCTAAACCATTCCTAGTTAAGTATTAATATTTCAAGGACAATATTACTGCATGGAGACTAGCATGTAGGTCAACTGATGACTTGAGCTCACAAGTCATGGATATGTGATATCAAGTTGACACATGGGTATACATTGGAGAATGTGTACTGAATTGATCCGTCATGAGAAAGTTTAACAGATTGTTATATGAGTGTCATAAACATTCTTATGTGACTATTAGTATGAATAGTCCTTAGACTTGAAGTCACTATGGTTCCCTACATAAGGAGTTATGTACTTTGGTATCGTCAAACGTCACCCGTAACAGGGTGGACTATAAAGGCGATCACTGGGTATGTAATGAATTATGCGGAGGCATGTGAGTGATGTAGATGGGATCTATCCCTCCCATATGACGGGAGTGATATCTGTGGGCCCCTTGATCGAGTAGGACTACTAAAACGCATGGACTTGCTCAAATGAGTCAATATGAGATATTGAGCTCATTTGTTTGAGCGAGTCTACTCGGGGATCAAGAAACACAAAATTGAATGAGGATGACACGGTCTATGCCTCATTGGTCAATCTAGATATTGAGGATAGAAAGACAAGGTGATACATTATCATAGTCACGAAGGCTTAGTCGGATCTCGACTTTTCTTATTACTTGGGTAGCAATGATGCATTGCTAGATGTCGCTCATTGCTTATGTGTCTAAAGTGGTTTAGATACATTGCCAACGTTACATGTGTTGGGACTGGGTGCATGTTGACATGGATGCGGGTTCGTAATTTGAAAAATTAATTACGTGCAGCGGAAGGTTTAGCATAAATAATTTCTCAAATTATTTAACCACACATCTAAGCATGCAATTTTATTTTGCGTAGACATGATCATATATTTAAAATTTTGCAAAAACGTAAACTAATTTACGTATTACCTCGCGTAACTCGAATAAAGGGACGAGATCCAACCGTAAGCGTCCCTTGGATGCTCCGCCTCTATTCGCGTCCACGCCGAATATTTTCGGGATGACTTCGCAAAGCCACGAGTTTCGTGTTCTCGAGAACTACTAGATTCTCCGAGAACACGACAAGAAAAACCAAGAGAGAAGTCGGAAGACTAACCACAAAAGGATGGCCGGAATCAAAATTCCGGCGAAGCAAAAGAAGAGGCTTGCGGCAAAAAGATCCTTGCAGCAAACTCTAATTCCAGCAGCACCTTCTTCCGACCAAGAGATGGCCGGAGCTTCCTTCTCCGACAGCAGGTGGTGGTCGGCAGGGAAAGTGCAGGGGCGGCCTGCTGGTGCTCCTTCTTGGGGCTGGTTGGCGCACGGCATGAAGGGGAGAGGAGAAGGAGAGAAAGAGAGGGAGAGAGCCTATGCCTTCATCTCTATGATTCACACCCAAGCCTTGCCTTGGGTCCTTTATATAGTGGCCTCTTAACCATCAAGCCTCTCAAATATGGAATAACTTATTCCATCATGCCAAGTTTGATTTTATATCATGGTTAAAATCATATTTTAATTCATGATAAAAATCTTCTCTCATATGGAATAAATTTCCTTATCATGTTAAATCAATCCATGATTGATTTTATAAAATAAACCAATCCATGGTTCATTTTAATTTCCATGAAAAATAAACCAAACCTTGGTTTATTATATAAAAATTTATATCATCCATAATTTTATAAAACAAACCACACTTGGTTTATTTTATAAATTGAACCAAAAACTTGGTTCTCTCCCTTTGTTGTTGCCGGCCAAGCAAAGAGGATGGAGGCCCTCTTTGGCCGGCCCATCCAAGCCAAGCCCCAATGAATTAAACTTATTTAATTCATCTATTAAGTCTTCAAATGACTTTAGCCATTTTACGCTTCCGATGCGTCTCTGAAAAATTCAGATTCGACTTATCGTTTGGCTCAACCAAACTTAATCTCTCTTGATTGGAAAATCCAATTTTCAACTCGTTTTAAATCCCTCAGATTACTCATAGTGCGTGTGACTAAATAGACTTTCGATTTATGTTGGCCGTCTATAATTAATCAATTATAGAACGATCATGAGTGACACCTAGTAGTACATTATGATCCCCAATTAATCGAAAGATCAACGGTTGACCTCAGAAACAATTTTGAAACCCATCAGCACTATAATGAATCGTGCCCCATTCCCTTCACCATCTTATACCCACATGGTTCAGGACATGGTCTATGTGTGTCAGTCCCCACTAGGCTGACTATGTCACACCTAGCCCAAGTAATGTTTTCTCGTCCTACGGATTCTAATTACTCTCATGTATTAAGAGATTCATACTCTGAACATATCATGCTCTGGCCAGAGGCTTCGAGTAACAATTCGACGATAGGCCTCGGGTATACATCTCCTCGCAAGGAGTGGTGAATCCTTTGTAGGTTGTTCAAACATCTTCGGGCACTTCGGCTTATACCCAATCATCCTGGGTCCACACCTCCTTGGAGATGCTTGCTTAAGATGTCAAAGTATAAGTCTCCATGACCAAGATGACTTGAACACCGCAAGTCAAAGGAGCATTGCACTTAAGCTGCAGTAAGAACTTCACTGACATATCTATATGTAGACTACCATATGAAGTTTTACAGCTAGTCACTCCAATGAACTAGTTCCCTTAACTAGCATTCATGTTTATCTCCGGACATCTCAATGTCACCAGCCAGTGAGAATCAGCTGATTAGAGAATAACCCATGCTAGGCTCAACAGAGTTGATAGTGTCCGTATTTATTAATTCATCGACTAGGGACAATTTCAATACTTCACAATTGCACATGTAGAGATAATCACTAGTTGTGAATTCATCACAAATTCTCTCATGCTGTGAATTGTATTGCGAACATTCAGTAAATGAGTTTAAGATCTCAATCAAATACACAAACATATATACTCAAATAGTGAATATTCATTTATTAGAATAAATGATTACAATCATAAGGCGATTGCCTTAGGACACTTTCTCTGATATCACTAACAAACTCCCACTTGGCCTAATGTCAATCGCTACGGTACCCAATACCACAGGCTTTAACATGACCCTCAAACTTGCTTTGAGGCATGACCTTAGTTAAAGGATCCGCTAAATTCATTTTAGTGGGAATTTTCTCAATTTGTATATCATTCCTACTTATAATCTCTCTAATCAGATGATAGCGGCGAAGCACATATTTGGATCGCTGATGAGACCTTGGTTCCTTTGCTTGTGCAATAGCTCCATTGTTGTCGCAGTAAACCGGTATTGCTTTATCAATGGTTGGAACCACACCAAGTTCTAAGATAAACTTTTTGATCCAGACTGCTTCCATTGTTGCTTCCGAAGCTGCAATATATTCCACTTCCGTGGTAGAATCCGCTACGGTGTCTTGCTTGGAACTCTTCCAACTTATTGCGCCTCCATTCAAAATAAA
The DNA here is from genome assembly GCA_024364735.1 of Boesenbergia rotunda. Lineage (NCBI taxonomy): Eukaryota > Viridiplantae > Streptophyta > Magnoliopsida > Zingiberales > Zingiberaceae > Boesenbergia > Boesenbergia rotunda. The sequence goes on along the minus strand of JAGFNQ010007187.1, from coordinate 1,392 downwards.
TACGTATCCGGACTGAGATTTGGAGTCATCCTTAACTGTCTGGAAACTGGCATCTGTATACCCACGTATTACCATATCACCTTCTCCATATATTAGGAACACATCCTTAGTGTTTCTTAAGTACTTGAGGATTGTCTTGACAGCCGCCCAATGATCCATTCCTGGATCAGACTGGTATCTGCTTGTGACGCTCAGAGCATACGATACTTCGAGCCTAGTACATAATATAGCATACATGATAGATCCTATCGCGGATGCATAAGGAATCTTATTCATGCAAATCCTCTCGTCTTCTGTGCACGGACACATAGACTTCGAAAGGTTGATCCCATGCCTGATGGGAAGGTAACCTTTCTTGGATTCCGACATGCTAAACCTTTCTAGCACTCGTCTATATATGTAGACTACGAAAGACCAAACAACCGTTTTGATCTATCTCTATATATTCTAATCCCAAGGATATAGGTTGCTTCTCCCAGGACTTTCATGGAGAAAGTTTTGGACAACCAAATTTTAACTAACTGTAAGACTGATATATCATTTCCTATAAGTAATATGTCATCGACATATAACACTAGGAATACGACTGCACTCCCACTAATCTTCTTGTACACACAAGGTTCAAGCAGGTTTCTATTAAGGAACGTTGTTTTCACATCCATTTGACATATCTCATAATTATAATGAGCTGCTATGGTCAGGAGCATCCGAATGGATTTAAGCATAGCTACTGGCGAATAGGTTTCGTCATAATCAATTCCTTGTTTCTGACGATATCTTTTTGCCACTAATCTAGCCTTAAAGGTAACAACATTACCTTCCATGTCGGTTTTCTTCTTGAAAACCCACTTGCAACCTATGGGCTTAATCCCTTTAGGTGGGTTAACCAAGTCCCATACTTGATTTTTGTACATGGAATCCATTTCCGACTTCATGGCTTCAAGTCATTTATCCCTTTCTGAATTTTTTATAACATCTTCATAACTGATAGGTTCGTCATCGTTAATGAGTAACACGTCATTCGATTCACTTATGAGAAATCTGTATCTCTCTGGAATATTGTGTGTTCTATCAGACCTACGAAGAAGTGGTGTTGTTTTAGGTTCAACTGATAGCTCATCATTATGAGTTATTGGTTGTGGGTCTAGACTAGGTGTCTCTGTAATGTCTATTGGAGTTTCTTGAACTTCTTCAAGTTCAATGCTACTCCCACTGTTTTCTTGTAAAAGAAATTCTTTTTCTAGAAATACAGCATGCCTTGAAACAAACACCTTTTGTTCCAAGGGATGATAGAATTGGTAACCTTTCGTTTCCTTAGGGTATCCAATAAATAGACATTTATCAGACTTAGCATCCAATTTGTCTGATACAATCCGCTTTACATAAGCAGGA